>JBAJNP010006728.1:0-24701 GCA_036877545.1 Yasuhikotakia modesta | reverse complement strand
ACATATGTATACACACACACACACACACACACACACACACACACACACACACACACATGAAACTGTGATATGTGTACTTCTTTCATGCATATGTATTTACATCTATTTCTAATAATTACATGTCAGTTTCTCAATAACTGACCTACAGGCTTTTCATTGCTTTACTTTAACTCTAATCTGATCAAACAGTAATAACATTACCTGATAACATTATGATCTGTGCAGTTAGATGTGTAACACTGCCACCAGTCAGTGTCTTAAGACAACGCGTCGTTTCTGATAAGCCACCTTACGTTTGTTTTCCAATGGGAGTGTCCAGCCGGACTCCAGGTAAAGCGGGATGGGAGCGACAGCGGTCGGAGGTCTCAGGCTCCGTGGGTAAATATCCACATTAAAATGAAACTTTCAAGGAGTTAAAGTATCCGGATCTGAGCACAGTAAGTCCGCAGTCCTGTTTGTTTGATATTGGCACGATTGCGTTTCTCTTTACGCGCAAAGATGCGCAGAAACGCAGAGGTTGAGTTGCGTGAACTGCGCCGTCAGTTTGTACTTGTTGCGCTTTATTTCATTATTGATGTCAGATGCGATGCTTGTTTTAACTCCATGCTGTTGTATGTGATGATTTTGAGGAAGCAAAGCTGAACTAATGATCTTACAAAACTACTTCAGCTTGAATGTTATTTCAGTGAAACTCTTGCATGTCTTATTTCAACGCGTTTCAATGATAGAAACTCATTCATTCAATTTACTTTGCAAATTACTGTCATATTTTAATGAAATTATTATTAAAATATTGGACACCTGAAGCCACATTAAAATCTGTTCCTGTATTTCTCATTGCATTGTAAGATCACAAAACAAATCATGGCACTCTTCTCCGTCTGGAGAGGTGAACAGACTGGTGAAGACTTTGAAGATCACAGAGGAAGACCACAATAAAGGAAAATTTTCCACAGTAAAGGAAAAAATGTGATTTAAGACAAGCAGCGCTGGGGCATGAGGGACGTTTTTAGAAGGTACAGACATTGACCAGTGGGGCATCTTATAACAAAGACTTACTGAACAGGTTTTTATGGAGTAAAGCAGCCCCCCGCCAAACACCTGGAGGACTCGTCCCAGTTGGTTTCAAATAAATCCTTTGTAAGCGTTTCCAGAACCGTTGAGAGATGAGACATGAAAGCAGATTGTCTTATCAAAGCCTAAGCGAATAAAAAACATTGATAAAGCCTGTAGGCCATTTTAAAAAGAAAAAAAGATCAATAAAGTTAGAAGTAACTCATCATTAACGTTGATTTAATGTTCCCAGTGGAGAAGTTGTAAAGAACGTTGTTTGTTTATGAAACGTATGATAGTTTATTCTTCTATGAATATTGAATAAACAAGCTGCTGGAGTTATTGATTGGGTGAAACACAAAGCGTTCGTTCAAGATGGCGGCAGAGTTATTAGTCCACCATTGTAACTGAACGGGGCGCTACGATCTCCAGACAAACGCTGGAGGTCTTCAAACGACCAGAGGACTTCTGGAAACCCACCAAAATGAACCTGACCTCCCAACTCCTGGACCTGATGCTGGAAGCCTCCAATCTCTCCCGCTGGCAGTTCATACAGCAATTCTCCATCCCTCCGTTGGTGGAAGTTCCCAGACTCCCGACGTCCCTCCTTCCGCTCTTTGGGCTGCTGTATGTGCTCATCTTTGGGCTTGCGGTGGTGGGAAATGCATCGGTTCTGGTTCTGCTGTGTCGCAGGAAGGCTCTGCAGTCTCCCAGCACTTTCTTCATCTGCTCTTTAGCTCTCAGTGATCTTCTCATCTCTATTGTTTGTGTTCCTGCTACACTTCTGCAGCATTTCTTCAGCAACTGGTTAGCAGGTGGGTTAAGCTGTTAACAGGTAAGAGTTTACATGAGAGTAAGATTAGAAAAGATGAGTTAAACACAAAACAATGATATGATCTAACAAGTTTAGTTTGTGTCCACAAAACATCCTCACTTTTGTTTTCTCCAGACCTTTTTGAATGTTAGCATTATTAGTTTGTGCTAGTGTTTTCTGTCCCTCGCTTTCATCTCTCTTGTTATGTCCAACAATGTAAAGTCCACTCAGACCAGAGTTCTGAATAGCTTTTAATGAGACGTGAGGTCTCAACACCGCTGAATATCTCGTGTTTTGTGCCGCGGTGAAAGCATCAGTTGAATCATAAATAAGCACTTAACATGACGGTATGTTTGTTTCTGGAATCTTATTAGTTGCTGTGCACAGCGTTTCTGAAAATAAAAATAATTAACAGCCTGCATAGAATAATATTCTGCTCCAAATAATGTTCCTTCGAAACTAGCATACAGACGATTATCAAGTTTTGGTATGTTTTCATTTGTAACATTACATGTTTCCCATATTTAGCCATTTATTTTACTTGACAAAGAAAAAAAGTAACATTGCAGTAACATTTATTAGACGCAAATGACCCCATCTGTTTTCATTAGCATGTGTCATGTTGTGTTCGTGCATAACAATCAGTCCGTCTGCATCACGCACAGTCCAGCGATCCCAGTACATGTGTTCGGAATTATGTGGGATCAACAGGAATTAATGGGAATAAATTGGCGGTTGAGAAGGTTGTGACTCCAGCAACAAATCAGATGCAGAACAGTTAGATGTTAGGTGATGAATATTTTCAGTAGTAGAAACACAAGAACACTAACTACTTAGAGTAATGGATAGTTTTGAACTTGGGCTTAGATTAAAGAATAATAGTTTTGATATGTTTATAATATAAAATGCTAAAACACAAAACATGTTCCTGCAACAATGATTTCATATATAATTAATATATGTACACCATAAACTTTCAGAGAATGTTGTCATTTTGTGTCACTCACTGCAAGACCTTTGAGTCGTCAGCAGCCGTGTTCATTCACATCTCATGACGTCATTATTTCACTGCGTTTCATCCGCAGGGGATTTTCTGTGTAAGCTGATTCCGTTCCTGCAGGTGACGGCGATCGCCACCAGCATGCTCACCATGACCTGCATCTCCGTAGAGCGATTTCAGGGAATCCTGTATCCGCTGCATGTCCGCAACAGCTTCTTCAACAGCCATGCCTGCAAGATGCTGGGTGAGAGGGAGAGAGAGACATTGAGGGAGAGTTTGTGTCAGGGAGAGAGAGAGAGACAGGGAAAGAGGGAGAAAGAATGAGTGAAAGACAAAGTGTGTGAGTGAATGAGTGAGAGACAGAGAGAGTGAGACATTGAGAGACTGTGAGAGAAAGAGAGACAGAATGAGATAATAAGGATGATAAAAAATATGTAAACTTTGCCAATTTTCCCAAATTTCCCAAAAATGTTTCTCCCTGTCAGATATCCGCTCTGAGATCTTTCCGTCCTGTCTTTACAGTAGCCGTGTGGCTGGTTGCCATGGTGATTGCAGCTCCCATGTGGTTTGTTCAGAAAGTGGAGGTAAACATCTTCATCCTGTATGTCACGGGCTGTGATGGTTGTTATCATGACCATTATAGCGGCTGCTATAGAATGAGCGTAAGATTAATCACACGCCGCTTGGCTAATGGACGTTATTCAACAGACAGAACTCAAGTCATTACCAATCAGAGATAAGTGGACACAGTAAACTGGGTCACCAACATTTGTGCTCTGTGTCGCTTCAGACGAGCGTGTCAGAGAACGGCAAACAAAAGCTCTTGTTTTCACCGACTTCATGAAATGGTTTACATTTATTAAAGAGAAAAATCTCTTAACAAAACGTATAACAACAGTTCTTTAAGCCAGTAATGTTCACGCACAGCAGTTACTGTGCGCTTACAATAATAAAGACTAGCGTAAAAAACTGTATTAGAGCTAAAATTGGATGCCGGCTGGGCTAAAAGAAAATGTTCAAGGCTTCTGTACAGCTTCTTTTTTATTGAGATGTTTAATAATGGAAGTTTTCATTGCCTCTTATCTTGTATGTAATAAGTGTTTGTTTGCCTCTCTGTTTGTCGTCTTTTGCCGTCGAATGCATCACTCTTTGTGCAGCCTCAATAATCCCCATGTTTTTATTTTAGAGAGCAGACAAACATCACAAATAAAAAGGCTTCTCTACACTCATCATGAATAACAGTCATGACCCAAAATTCAGCCCAGAAGATAATAAAAAAGCACATTTTTTGTAACTTGACTAATTTATGCTCTTGAGGAAACATTGAACAAACATCTATTATGTAATTTTCCTCTGTTTTTTCTCACAGAAAAGAAAAAAATAAGTATTTTTGAGAATGAAACGAATTGTCTGGAAAATTGTGTTATGAAATAAGAATCAAATAATATAAAAAAGAACAACATAAAACATATTTCTTGTCTTGAGTTATTTACCTTCTTGTCATACCAGACATGTACTTGAACATTTTTTATCCATTAAAAACCTTTTTTTATTATTATTTTTGAAGCATTTCCAACTTACTTCAGTCAAATGCAATTAAAGTTCTAAGGCTGTTTAAGCTCCAAAAAAACAAGTTGTTTATCTGAGTAAATCATTTCAGTTTGAGAGTGAAATTCTTTAACTCTTTCCAGGTAAAATATGACTTCCTGTTTGATGTTCACCACACCTGTTGTTTGGAGGTTTGGGGAAGCCAGCAGCAGAGGAGATCTTACACCACCTGCCTGTCCTTTCTGGTGTTCCTGGCTCCTCTGCTCACCATGGCCGTCCTGTACTGGAAGATTATGAAAGAGCTTTGGGGGAAACACAAAGTTCATGACGTCATGTTCCAAACTCTCCCCGGATCTGAAATCAACAAGATTACCAGGTCAGTCACCGGTTTATCACCAGCAAACGCTTCACAAATGATCAGCAGAGACTGTCCTTGCAAGTTGATACAGGACAACCCAAAAAAAGTTTGTAGTGCAGGGCATTCTGGAATACTTCACTCTGATTGGTCAATTGCAGTGCCATCAAATTCAGTGTCTATTCAACCATTCAGTCTTAATAGCATATACAGTAGTCAGTATATACAGTAGACAGTATATACAAAAGACATATACAGTAAATAGTATTTTACCAAAAAAGTTACAAATTGGAAAAGTAGATTTAAAGTAGATTTATCCCATTTATAAAGAAAGTAATAAAACCACTAAAAGCATCAACGTTGAGAAAAAACTGGACTAACATTGTGGCATGAGATGAACGCCATGTGCTCAGATCCCAGTGATGTTGAGTTTGTGTTCGTCCGTTTGATTCCACCAATCAGAATCTGCTGCTGAGAGACGCATTGGTCAGTATGTGTAAATGACCATCAGTGAAGATGCTGTTGTGGACCTGCTGTTATTGACATGCCTGTAACCGCAGGAACGACTTCTGTTCTCAGGAGAAAGAAACGTGCCATTCGAATGATGGCCACCGTTGTGCTGCTTTTCGCTGCCTGCTGGACGCCTTTCCATCTGGTTTCCCTGCTGCTGGACTACGGTAACACAAACCACCTTCTTCTCTCATCACTACTATTGTAAAATTCCTCCTTTCTGGTGTAGAGCAGCTGTAACATGAGGGTTGGAGAGTTGAACTCGCAACCAGAAGGTTGCAGGATCGATTTGCAGTGCTGCCCACAGTTTGTTACTGCACTTGGTCTCTTCAGATTTCTTCACAAGGTCTTGACCACAAAGCTGAGAGGACGTTTTCATTCGTGTTATTATTCAGTGTTTTCCTCTCTTCCCTTTAGCCGTCAGTAGAGACCAACACATTATTGCTTGAGAGCCATTGCCATGAAACCGCTCAGTCCGTTTGCTCACCGCTGAACCTTGCAATGGACAATATGAGCAGAAATCGCTCTGACAGAAAAAGTCCTGCTGTGGTATAAATAGTTTTGTGTTCCGTTTACAGGCTTATTAAATTTTAAGCACAATTTTTTCCAAGAAAATTGAGTAAATGAATAATTCAGATAGTAAATAAATATAACATATAAATATAACATTTTAACATATAAATAGCATTAAATTAATTCATTTCATTATGCTGTGAAACAAGCATTTTTGTTCATAATTAAACAAGTAAAAACAATAAATAACCTATTTTCACTATAAATAACTGTACTGTTTTTTTCATCATCGCCGCAACCGTCACTTCAAAACAACAGAAACCACTTCAGAAGACAGCATGTGAAATGACATGATTATCTGTGTACAGAAACAGTGTGTGAAGCCTCTTCAGCATGTAAATAATTGCTTTAGGAAACAAAGAAAAAGGCATGCAAGACATTAATAAACATTAAATTAACACATAAACATTCATCTTATAACGTACTTCATAAAAAACAGTCCCTGATCAATCCTGGATGCTGATGGGTCAGTAGGCGTGCTAAGATCTCTTAAGCTACTGCTGTAAATATTCATAATAAGAAGAAATGTTGTTCCTGCAAACTGTGTGTGTTTTCTGAACACAGGTCAGCTGCAACTGGACCTGGACTCCGAGTTTCTCCTGGTCAGTGTGGTTCAGATCCTTGGATTCAGTAACTCGGTGTGCAACCCTCTGGTTTACGCTGCCCTCAACAGAACCTTCAAAAGGGACCTGCTGGCTCTTCTCACCCGAGGATGGAGTCCCGTCACTGGTTTCTGCTGTAACGTTCCGGGTTCCTGTTGGTTCTGGAGGCGTCACAAGCGAGTGGGAGTCTCCGCAGTGGAGTCAGTGGAACCCCGGCGAGGTCTAGAGAGAACGTGCAGAACAGAAGGGATTAGATCATGGAGTAAACTGGCATGGGAACCTGAATCGGAAAGGCAGACGTCTAACACGTTCCCCACCCGTGTGAACCTGCTCTCCGCCATCAGGCCCAAAAAGAGCTCCAGTACCATGATTCTGAGCGTCATCGACCCGCCACACACTGACAGCACCTCCGGGTCTGACCAGCCTCTGACAGGGATACTGGATAAGTGAATGAGGTCATACTGGCACCATCTGCAGTTCTGCTGAAGATGTGATGACAGCATGTACCTTTAAACAAGCATGACACCTTTAAACCAGTTAACTAGTTGTCATAACTAGTTATCTGTACGAGTGAAGGGGAAACACAGATGTAACTGGAGAAAAAAAGTGACTTTTCTTTAAATAAATTAGAACAAAATAAATTATTTTACTGCAGGGTCTGTCAGTAAATTTGGCACAACAAGAATCAAGGCGACAGAAATCCGTCATGAAACAAACATCATGACCCTGCCAGCAGAACCACTCTGTCCTGTTCTACAGCCAGAATCCCCCCACGTCTAATGATGTGGATGTTCAAACAAATCCACACATCCAACCCATGGCAGCTGCCAGTTTTCAGACCTTTGAAAGTCGCTCTGTGCTGCTTTTAGATCTGAGGTTATATAAATTGTATTTATTTGCTGAAACGTTCAGCAGCTCGTGAATGTCTCACGTGGATGAGACAAAACCAGCTACATCATTCAGTCTGACTCGGCTCCGAGCGAAATGTGTGTAATCCTGTGTGTTGATCGCCACATTTGGCCCATTTCACTGCGCAGAACTAACTCAGAAATCATGACGTATTTATAGGACCTCAGTCTTGTTCTAAACTGAGGATAAAAATTTACAACCAAATTAGAAGACACAGGAAAACATTACAGACTTTTGGTGGCATTAAAAACAAAGAATTTGGAAACTAAATTGGAACAAGAGCAAACAAATACGCCTGCAACAGGTCTGACTATTTCAGAGAAACAAAAATGACATCGTAGCTCAGTCTGTAACAACTAATCAGTCAGTGAAATAGTTTACACAGTTTTTTTTGCACATAAAAACATGGAGTATGTTAATTTGAGCACAGCCTCTTGTGGTTTCTGTCCCCATGGTTGGGCTCACGTCTTGAAGAACACTTTGGAGATACCCTAACAAGTGAACATGATAGTTATTGGCACCACATCCGCTGTAATCCCTGCATAAAGCAGATTTAAAACAGCACAATATTCCCCAGCGTTTCAGACAACCCGACACCTCAGAACATCACAACCTCAAGAGCGCTGGACTGAAAATGTAAACATTTATATGAGAGATCATACGTTCAAAGATTGATGTATATTTTTCTACAGTATATCAATACAACGTCTTCATCTAAGTAGTCTAAGCATGATTTCATCTGTAGCATTAAACGTCTTCATTGTGTTTTAATTTCCTGTGACCTGCAGAGTTACGACTGATTAATGCTTTTCTGCACCGCAGTATGTGGGACTGAACATTATTTCAAGAGTCTGTAGAAAACAGTATTTTAAAAAGTTCAAAAAGGAAGTAATTACAAAAGACATTTTTAAAATGATTAAGGATTTTTTTGGACAATTTACATTTAAATGTACAAATTTAAATCTGACTTTAAAATGGTCTTGCCATGGATGCCATGGTGACTTTTTTAGTTGTTAGGGGGATTTTGCCTGAAGTCAAATTATAGCCGAAGATATTCACTGTCAGAAAAACAAAAACACAACATTAATCTGAGTACAATCAATATCTCAATTATAAAAATGTGTTAAATCTGTCATACGTTTTTCAGGTTAAGTGTAAAAAATTGGCATTCTGATACCTTTGGTGTTAATAGTCACACAAACACCAAAATCTTCTCTCGCTCTTTTGTGATCCGTGTGACGTCAGCCGCTCTGAACCTCATGAACTCACATGAAGTTCTGCATTGTTCGCTCACGGCTGGTATGAAAGAGCGTCTGTGGTTGTCGTCTGTCCGTGATGGTCAGTGTTGTGTGTGACTGCCTTAAATACTCCAAAAATCACTTCCATCACGAACCACTTTTGTAACGTGTTTTATTCATTGAAAAACATTCTACAAACAACTTTGCAACAGCAAACACTTTACATTCATAAACGAGCGAACAATTGTCAAAGGGAAACAGAGATTCTTAAATCTCAAATGAAGAAAACAAGAATGAGAGACTCTGTTAGAGGCATTATTAAAGAAATGCATTCAATAAAGAACAGTATAAAATGTCTCTCAGGCAGAGGAAAAACGGCTGCACCTACATTTAAAGAAAGAATTCGTGTTAAATTTAGTGCAAAGGGTTAAAAAGCAACATAATTGCCGGAACAGAAAGACAATCCCTTGAAATTGATGCAGGTTTTTTGCTTGTTATTCATTTCTACGTCAATAGGTGGCAGTGCCAGCACTGTACAACACATCTACAATTCATAATAACAGGAGGGGACACGTGTAACTCTACAGGTCATTTCATACACTTATTAAGCTACATTTCTTTGCAGCCGAGTCAGATGTTCATTTACTGTTAATAAATCTGGGGTGTATTCTGATAACATACTGGTATCTGTTTATGTCGGTCTGGAAGATGTTTACTTCATAGTTAAGGCTTCTATAAATATATATTTATTAGTTTTGTTTAATAGAATTCTTGACAAACTATGTACATCCAAAGCTAAACATCGCATCCAAACTGTAAGAAGTTTCAGAGGACTGTAAATTTCCTTCATCTTAGAAACACGTACCTGTTCATTCACAACAACACCAACAGCGAGAACTTCAGTATCTGATATAAACTCAACACAGATCTGAAACTGACCGCGACACTCTTTCAATGTTTAACTTATTATTCTGATCGGCAACGGCAACATCAGGTTTGTCCGCAGAGAAGGTGAAATATGTCTTTAGCGAGAGAAGAAATCTCTGGATCTCATCCAGTCTGTTCAGAGCCGGTGGAAATCATGATTAAAATGCTTCAGAAAGCACTTGTGAGGAAATTGTTAACAGGTATAAATAATACGAAATATTACACAATATAAATAAATACACCACTTATTTATAATACAAATATGGAAATACAGAAAAATGGCATCTTTGACTGGCACCAAGCAGATTAAGAACGGACTGTGAAAAATGACAATGATATACATCTGACATAACCTGGGCTAACCTGACATAACCTGGGCTAACCTGACATAACCTGGGCTAACCTGACATAACCTGGCAGGTTTTCCTGCAACTAAATAAATGTAATGACTATTGAAAGCATAAATGAAACCCAGAACCGTTGATAATTAATAATTAATGCTCACGTCTGAAATCCAGAATCTAATTCATCCATGATCTGTTTGAACTAAGTTCAAGTTCTGAGCTCATCACGAGACATTTTTGTTCGTTTGTAACCGCAGAACAATGGACACAATGGACAAGAGCTGTAGCGAACAACAGAAGCGATTTAGGGCGGGTAAAGCCAAACGTATTAAAATCTTCAGTTAAACTACAAACGTGCATCTCGCCTGTAACCACACAACTGAATTAAACAGCTATTTACACGTAAGCTTAAACATTTGCCGAGGTTTTGTGACATCTTTGATGCAGGCCTTTGGACCAACTGCAGTTTAAAAACCTTAGGGCGCTAATCAGTGCGCTAAAAACATGCTCTGTTGAGGGGCTAAACAGCGCCCTCTTCTGTCAGCCAGTGTAAATCCACAACAGGGTCCAGTGTTGGCGTCTAAACCCGCTGTGGGCTCTACAGAGACACAAATCTCTAAGGTTGGCTTTGAAGCTCCGATACAGGGAGTTTGTGCCACAAGACCATGAGGTTTTTTTTTGTTCTGTCTTTTAAAAACAATTTAAAGTCATCACTCGTATCTGTAGAGACGTTTCTCCACAGCTCTCGAGCTGATCTGCTCAGCCGAGTATCTCTGATCCAGCTCCAGCAGCGACTGCAGTAAGGTGTTAATTCCCGCCCGGAGCCCCTCTTTCTGCATCCAAACACGCAGCAGGTTGTAGACTTTGTCCTCTGGGTTGTGCGTCTCTGCCATCTTGATCGCGTTGTCGCTCACGCCGATGCTTCGGAAAAACTTGTTGTGGATTCGAATGTCCAGATTATCGAACAGGTCAAAGCTCTTGATCAGAGATTCCTCCTCACCTGAAGAAGTCAAAACGACACAAAACAGACAGAGAGTTGCTTTTAAGGTCATTTATTTCTGTCAGCGTCTCTGAATGGAACGTTCTGAGGCTGAGAGAAAAATCTCTTACCAAGAACCGGAACAAGTTTCCTGAGGGGACCCTCGTCCTGCAGTCAGACGTTTGGCAAACACAAAACAAAGTCAAACGTTTGGCAGTGACAAAGATAATGTCTTCATTGATATTCCACAACGTCAGGAGAATTCACATAAACTTTTTTAGGTTTTTACTTCGGTTCCACAAACAAGGATCTGTTTGCTGTGTTGGGCCGCATCATAACTGCGTGATGAATGTGAAAGGACTCATTCTTACTAACCTGCGCCCATGGCTCTGTTTCTCTCTCCGTCTGTCTCTGGGCTGGAGGGCTCGACCGTGGTGAGTCCCCGACGCTCGGTGTGGGGGGGAGGACAGACAGGCTGGTTTGGGAGGAGCTGGTGGTATTGGGTAAACTGTCGCCCAGTCCCCGGTCCTCGTCCTCCACCGGGATGCTTTTGCTGACCTGCGTTTCTTGGGTCAACAGCGGACGGGACTCCACCCGCTCCTCCTCCTCCGTCCTCTCCAGTCCAGCGTTGCGTTTGTTCTCTCGCTCCTCCTCTGTATTCGGACACACATCATCCTACGAGATGCCGACAGCAACATTAAAAAACATACAGTAGCTGAACGTGTGCGATGATTAACATCAAACACTGCAGATACTTACAATCTGAATCTTCACTTCAGTCTCGTGTCTGACTGTATCTGAAAAAAAGACAAAACTATTATTTACTTCACACCGTGCAAATTGAATTTGCAGATTTTATAAACAGCAAAAAAGTTGTTTGCTTTTCTGGTTTTCATCTAAAAATCTAAGCTTAAATAACATTTGTTACATTTATTGCTTAATGGGCTAAAAAGAAAAGTTGAAAGTCTTTTAAAAATGTCTTTATATATTATTAAATAAAAAATATTGAATGTCTTTAAAATTGGAAAATTATTAAATGTGTTTTATATATATTATAAAATAAAATACTGATTTGCAGAAACATTCCTAAATGTTTTCCAACTTCTTCCACAGACAAACACCTGCCTGTTTCGTGACTTATATATTTGAAACATATTTCTGTACGTACCACTTTGTCGATGCCGTCGCCTCCACCGAAAATATCCAAACACTGACAAGCAGGCTAACAAGCAGGCTAACAGCAGGAGCAGCGGTACAACAACTGCTAAACAAAAGCAGAACAATAAAATCAACTTGTATGTTCTTATCTACACAACACTGCAACCAACATCAAAGACCACTGCACTTATTCTCCTGTTATCTGTTGTGTGTCTGCTCAGAATCTGTTTGTATTTATATGTGCAACTTGAATGTGAGCGCTTGCCTGCAGCTACAGTGCCGCTGTGATCGGATCGGGTCGGCTGGTCCGTTGGACCCTCCGTCGGTGCTGAAGAGCGTTTCATGCACTTTGTGTTGGAGGTCGGTGTGCAGCGCCTCACTTCATCTTCATCAGCTTTGCACCTGAAAAACCCCAGATGAGAAGTTTGTAGATAATTGTTGTTATAATGGGTTTTAATGTTGAGCCATTAAGGGGTTTGGATCTAAGGCAGGTTTGAGAACAGTGTTTTCATGGAGTCGGGCAGCAGAACTGAGGTAAATGCAAACACAGAAGAACTCACCGGACGCATTTCTTGCACACCTCGCAGGGCTCGTCCGGCAGGCAGTAGGAACCTGGTTTGCATTCACACTTGGTGTTGCTGGTGCTGGTGCATTCTGCCACCACAATCTGATCTGAGGTCGGAAGAAGAGATTGGGTTATGAGGGGAGGAATATCCAGAACGTTCTCTGTCTAACTAAGTTCAAACTCAATCCAGTTTGAATCCAGATCAAGTCCCAGAGCGATAATGACTCAGTGTGTATTGGCTATAACTAATATTCAGCTCTGACGGCGCTAAAGGTCTCAGCTAACACACCTCTGTGACTCAGCAAGCCGATGGGAGAATGTGGGTGTGAATAATTGCACCTCTCCTCCATGTTATCAACAAAACAGATAGAGAACAAGACACCACATGACATAGACACGCCCAGCGCCATTATAAAACAAACACACAATCACAGACGCACACAGGAGATTGATACACACACAAATGGCTACAGAACAAACACAGGGGTGCAACCACACCCAGGTCATGTAACGTCAGGAGATCAGATTCCCAACAGAGAACGGTCCAGTGCAGGAAACTAGAGACTGGATCTATTCAGGGGCCTCGCTTAAGTCCCCATCCTCATGAGTCCTGTGGGAGGTTTATTGTCAAACGGGTGGGCGAGATTTTGTTTATAGTGTTTGTAGTGTTTACGACAGAGTTCGGATCATAACAAGCAGTCGGTTCTGTGGGAGAGAGTCTGAGTGTTTAGGTAAATCAAACGGTTTAATAAACAGCGAACGAGGCCGTCCAATCAAAATAAACACCGAGTGAATGGATGGCTTTGATTTCAGCGTAACTAGAGACAGACTAAATAGCTCTACACAGAGCTGCTGTCGCAGTGATGAGTTCAATGTGTTTAGATGGTCCGTCCCACAGCACGCTGAAGTTTTTCCAAAGGAAGTCTGAATTCTCAAAAGCAAAATATTCCAAAGCCGCCGTCGTTCGTTTATAAGATTCGCTAGCGTTTGTTTTGTTTTGTCTATTCTAATTTCTTGTTCTGAGGTAGCGATTCAGAAGTTAATGGTTTGTCCAGTCTTCACTTTGATGCGTTACTGGTTCCCAGCATGCGCAGGGCCATGTGTGTTCAATTACTCAAGCGAGATGCTACATTCCTGACAGCTCTGCTTCTCTACAGTCAACGCAGACTGCAGACCTACTGGAAAACGTAATCCAATACAAAAGCAGATATTTCGGTTTCTTAACCGTTAGCTAATGTAAAAAGTTATTAAAAAGTAGTTAGTAGAATGTTTTTCTAAGGTTACGTATCATAAATCATAAAAAATGAGTTTGAGTTATAGAAAAACGTTTGGAGAACGTTACCTCGGTGACACTGGCTGCATTGCAGGCACAGCTCCATGCCTGTGGGGTGTTCGGCATACGTGCCAGTTTTACACGGACTGCATGTGCCCTTCTCCTGATGTCTGCTGCACTTTTCTCTCACGTAAGTGCCTGTCAACAGACAAACAATGAGTTACAGCACCCTGAAACTTCAAGTGTACTTTAATGTAACTACACACTATAATATACTGTACTGTACTTTAATACTTAGTGATATACTAATGATATTATATATATTTAGGCCACTATGTATCCTGGTCTAAGATGGACAAACGTTTTGAGACACTTGAGGTCTTATGGACTTCAGTGAAGAGCTTCTCACCAGCGTCACAGTTCCTGCAGCAGAAGCCATTGTGAGGATACTCCTGGTTCTCCACACAGGTCATCTGTCTGGCTGTGTGGTTCTGAAGATCCGCTGGCCCGAGTTCTGCTGCTCCATGATCCACAAGCGTCAAAGCACAGAAGACAAACACCTACAAGAGAGAGAAGCAATTTTTCTCACTGAATGCTTTGCATATAAGAAGTGAAACTCCATTATTAATATTATATTGCATTTGTTTACAATACTTTGTTTTTGTAAATATTTATTTTGTGAGTTTTGCTATTTCTGCCTGAACCCTGTTACCAAAATTTGGATCATGTCTTTCCTAATAAGCTTTAAAACCCGGTGTGTGTGTGTGATTTTGTTACCGCTAGCAATAAACATTAACATATTAAATCAAACAACAAACAGAGCAGAAGGAATTATGTTTAGCCTAAATTAAACTAGCAATCGCTAAACGTCTCACAGTTTATTTGTGCCTCTAATGAAGTATAAATCATACAAGTGTCTCATTCATGAAGGCCGCAGTCTCAGATGTGTGAGACTACGAGATAAAATGCTTTCCTCAGGGGACACACCACTGGTTGCAATTTTCTATCTCTCTCAAAAACAGGCAACAGAAGAGCGATTCTCATAGCTGACCTTGTGTGAGTAATCTAGTGTTTAATTCAAACCATCTGATGTGCAGAGCAAAGCAAATTACCAGAGCGAGAGAGAGTCTCTTATTCTGGACCAGAACAACACAACAACACAACCTGCCCTCTCAACACACACACACACACACTAGCATAATATAATATAATATGAACCAACAATAAACAACAGTATGTATTTGTATATGAATTAAAATGAACTATGAAACACGGTTCATGAATGTTAAAAGCTCACAATATCTTAAATGAACACACACAACCTTGTTGTGAAGTTTTACGATTAGCACTTTGAAACTGAAAAGCTTTCAAGTAGCGAAACCGCATGCTAGCGCTGTGAGGTATCAATAAAATCCAAGTGTTTGAAATAAACGAGATGTGTGTGTGTGTGTATGTGTGTGTGTGTCAGCAGAGATCCATATGGCGAATGAGCGTCTAATAGATGTTCAAAGAAAACAAATGTGTGTGGGAGGCAGAGAGAGACAAGAATTATACAGTGTGTGTGTGTGTGACTGTGTGTGAGTGAGTGTGTGTGTGTGTGTGACTGTGTGTGAGTGAGTGAGTGTGTGTGTGTGTGACTGTGTGTGTAAGTGAGTGTGTGTGTGACTGTGTGTGTGAGTGTGTGTCAAAACCCGTGTGGATGGAAGATATTTGGGGGTCGCTGTGAGCAGATAAAGGAGGTTTACACACTCCGTGTGTGTGTGTCAACAGCAGCTCTCTGTATGGACTCAGAGCGGGGGTCCTGTAAATCACACAAGCACTTTACCCGGCCCCTGGGGCCCCCCTTCTTTCTTCTCTCTCTTTTCAGCGTGTCACAATGAGAAGTCCTCATTTACCACTAAACAACACACTTTAGAGGCACCACTTCAAATGCCCCACATTCTCACAGACACACAACACCGTCATCAGCGGCAACCCAACACCACGGCTCTATCTGACGGCCTACATTTCCCATTATCCTCCGAGACAAAAAGATGAAAGATACTGACTGACCATTCACCAGCACTGGGAACATCTTTAGCGTCCGCACTGATGCTAAAGGATTGTACACTTCTGTAGCATTTAATTACAATTTTCCCACCTAAAGTCCACAAAATACACAAAATTATTATGACCAATTTCCAAATCAGTGTGCTTTTCTTTCTACTGTCCCTTTAAGACTCCTTTGCATTAAAATGACTCCTGTTATGATTGGCTAACAAATGCTAACAATGTTTTTGATTCTTAATCAAATTGTTATTGTGATTTTAAATCAAATCTCACGATCAAATAATGAGTGATACAATAAACACAGGAAACAGCACAATGCATTGTGGGATGCGGTCTCCAGTGGTATGTGCTATGGTCATACGCTGCACATTTTGGCAAATGCAGTCGACAGACATCTGGGTATTACATTAATCCTCAACATTTACATATCCTGCACTGTACACAGAGTTTACTGCAGGAATATAAGGCTAGTGTGGCAACAGCGTTCAGAACACAGTCTTAGTTTCCATCTCCTGCAATGTTTGTTTAACTAGTTGCTGCATTGGTGGTAATAAAACCGCTGTGTAAAAAGTTATAGTTGTTTTGAGATGTTATGGAGCAGACTGGGAAGAATAGCAACAGTGTTGCCAAAACAGTCGAGCAATCAGAACAAACCTCTGAGCAACATCACACTCGGTATCAAATAGTTCAACAGCTGCGTTAAGTCACCACAGAGCAGCGGGGGTATTAGGATATACTCAGCTAACAAGCAACGTTCTCAGAACATTGTCTGACGTTCCCTCAAAGTTCTCTTGATGTGATCAAAAACATTCCTGCAGTAACATTAGTAGAACTGATTTATATATATCATAAATCAAAAATGTTATTCTTAAATGTTAGCGAAACATTTTTAAAATGTGCAGTAAGCATTAAATAAGTTAAAAAACATTCCTGGCACTTAAAAAAACATATTGTTTCTTAATGGAAACATTACAGAAACATTCTTACAACCCATAATTGTTACCGGGGTATGATGAAATGCAAAACAGTGGCAACCGTCTCAAAAAATGAAACTAGACGACTGCTGCAGTCAGACGCATTTAAAAGCTGAAATAAACAAACCCCAGCATTCCTGCGACAAACAAACTCAACACAAGAGTGAGGACTCATATCTGAGGATGGAGAAGAAATGTTTGGAACCTAAAGGCACACAATGGTCCTGTTGTTGAGAAACTTGTTGACAAATCAGTAAGGAAACCCAGAGTCTACAGACACTGAAATAGTTTGAGACAATATGAGCGCAAGAATGAGAAAATTGTGACGTGAACCCAGTTCAAATGTGAGACCAGTTCCTTCTGTCTGTCTGTTGCTGTGTGTGTGTGTTTGTGTACGAGGACCAAATTATAAATCATACAAAGTGATCTTTTAAGAAAACCTAAAAATGCTAAAAGGTTTCTGTGATGGTTAAATTTAGATGTGGAATTACTGCAGGGGATAAAATATACAGTTTGTACAGTATAAAAAAACATTACATTTATGGATTGTCCCAATAAAGCATAAAAAATGTGTGTGTGTTGGACAGAAGTCTGAGACAAACTTTGGCTTGAAGTCTCTGGATATCAGCCATGCCTTGTTGTTCTGAGGGAGTGTCCTGCATCGAGCAGCACTGTCGAGCCACGTTTTCTCCGCGCTAGCGTCAGATTTTCCACAGGCGCTAACGTACACACACACTCACAATCACACCATTTAGACGCAGCCGCCGGGAGGCGGGGTCAGAGAGCGACGGCTAAGAAGTGCAGGAGGAATTTGGCGAGAACGAGAGAAGCGGAGAGATACAATAGACGGAGTGTGAGAGACAGAAAGAGGGCAGACGCATGGGAGTTTGAGAAGGCAAAGAAAAGAAAAACGGAGATTGAAGGAAGGGGGGAAAGATTCCGGACACCGGACCGACACACTGAAACCATTCAGACGAGTGGAGCATTAAAAGTCACACTAATGAGCTGAAGTTCACACTCTCACACCCAAACACACACACACACATTCCATGAAGTCTAGAACTTTCCCAGGCAGGGAGAAATAGTTTGGACTGGATGAAGAACTGCGGGTGCCTGAAAAATTAGGAACTGCTTAATGTCCGACACCTGTTCCCCCCACCCCACTGTACAAACCCATCTGGGTCAAAGTTCACAAATCTGACAATGATATCATCCACCAGAGGAAGAATAAATCAATGACGCTTGAGTCCGTCTATAAAGCGTCCATGCCAAGCTCCCGTTACACCAAACAGTCACAGCAACTTTTCCCAACGACACGCTCCGAGTCACCATGGCAACAACTCCGATACCAAAACAGGTGGTCTCTTTTCTTTGTGCAGGCATGCACTCGGAGGGGACGTGGATAGAGTGACATCACTTCCTGTATCCGCACATTCCAAACGCTGTGACTCAGTTTTCACTAAAAAACTCACCGCTGACAGCTCAAACCTGTGGTATGAACAAACAAAACAACCGCAGATATTAAATAAAACGATTGGCTGTTGGAAGAAGTTCAATTTGGGCAATTCTACTCCCACCCTTTTGCAGCTGTCGGTGACTCCCTGCTTGTTTTTAACGCAAACAAAATTATTTCGCTTATATGGCCTATTTACTAACACTGTTTTTTTCTGAGATAGTTATGTAATATCACAACTGCAGAGGCAAAACACAGTTTAAACAACCCAATTCAACAAAGGAACAGAATTAAATGTAAGGTAGGTAATTTTACATTGGCTAGCAATTAAAGCAAGTCAGCTTTACTTTAAAGTATTTTCTTAATAATATATATATAAAAAATACATTATCACCTACCCTGCCTTTAAAGCAGTAAGATACACAAACAGTATTTATAGTATGGTAGGGTATGTTTTATCACATAGACTGTCATATACAAACAGAAACCTTTATATATATAAGCAGAACATGACAAGGACATCATATGTTAATTACTGTAACTTTTTAGAAAATTAATCCCACAAAAAGTGCTTTCCAGAAGAAAAGCAGACTGGCTTTTGTTAGCTAGTGATACTAAAAACTGAACTATTGTCTCTGTTATCTGTGCTTTAACTATCTGATCAACCGTTGCGGAGGGTCCCACCACCGGTTAGCGCGATAAGACCAGATCAAACTCAGCAGACCAGATGAAAACCACCGTCTGGCATTCTCAGGCCATCTATTTACAAGGAAGGAAACAACAGTGAGATCTGGTTTGGTCTAAAATCAGAGCTGTACGTTTATCTGAAAGTACATCCTTTAAAACTGAGCACAGAATGACAGACGGTCAACCTAAACACCACAGGAAACACTGGAAAACTCTCACGCACACACAATCACAGCATCCAGTCTGTCTGCGGTAAGATTCGGCCTGTAAACGGTGGTCAGACGRCAGACCAGTGTGGTAACCTTAACTTCCATGGTGAGGGTTCTCCAATCCCACAATCACCCGCTGGCAGGTSACCAGCGTGGGCTGTTTGGAACAAAAGGGACACCCTGTTCCATCTGAACCAGGATTTTGGAAATGCTCGGAATGACTGTCAAACATGATTGGAAAACTGCCTTTCTGAAAAGTTTGGGCGAAGAAAAAACAAACAAGTAACAGCTGAAGGGTTGCGGTTGCCAATATGTATGAGAAAAACCTGTTTTTTAGGTCTTGCCCATAATTAAAAGGAAAACAAGAGACGTCTGACCCCAAAACATAGCAGTAACCCGAAAAACAGACCAAAATTTGTGTTCTTCACAAACGGATGAATACGGCTCAAGGAATGAACGAGTTTGTTTCACTGGCTGGAAACCAAAGCAAATGCAAACCGTTGACGAATCAGCGCTCATGAATGAACTAGTTAATGCCAATGAAGTCATACAACAAAAAACTACAACTACAAGTCAGAGACATTTGGCCTGAATGAACATTTTAAGTGCCGGCTTCCTTTAATACAGTTAAACAATTGGTTTACAAACGCACACTGCAGACTACAATGAATGCATGTGAATGGGCAACTGAATGTCTTTACCCACAATTAATCTGTAACCCCAGCTAACATAGAACGTTCTCAGAAGATCTCCAAAAGTTCTCAAAAAATGTTCCTGCAGTTAGTAGAATTTTTTTAGCAACATACATCACAACAAAATTGTTATTGTTAAGATGTTTAGCTTAATTTAAAAATGCTAAACATGTTTTGAATAATTGCAATAAAAATACATTTAAAACAACATTTTTAACAGTTTGTTACATAATGGAAACATCAGGAAACATTCTTAAAACCTAAAACTGTTAGCTGGGTCTATTATAAATTCACACACATTCTCAGCAGGACAGCCTTCAGAGTAAATTCACACAGGCTTTTATTGTTTGACGTTACAGTAGTACGACGCGACTGTCAGTCATTCAGGTTTTGCGACGTGTGTGCGCAATAAATTACAGCTACATCCGTAGTAAATGCGACATACAGCGAGTCTTTATGCTACTGGAATTACAGGCAGGTCGTGTCGTTCTGTATGTAACAGATGACTTCTATCAGAACTGTCTGCTAAGAGAAGACACACCGTTCTTCATTTTTCCAGTGAGAACCGAAACCAATGCAATCATGTGCCACAAATTATCCACAGACCCGTGTCTTTCACGGATTATAATGACAGGATGTGCAAAACAAGGATACAGCCAAATGAGAGAAAGTGGGACAGAATAAAAAGAGCTTTTTACGTTTAAATTTATAGCAAAACACACAAAAAACACAGAATGGAATGAAAACACATTTTTGATGACTTTTAAAGCTGCAACCCAAAACCTTTGCCTCTATAGCACCATCTCTGTTTGAAGCCAAACACTGTAGGTTTATGAACCTCTTATGTTTCTTAAAGCCAAATGAAGCCCAATTGTATTTCTTAAGAAATCTGACACACAATTTTAAACCATTATTATTATAAGCTTAAAATCACAGTAAAGTAGAGTTTTGACCGATAATTTATCAACATTTATAACCCCAAAATATGACAGATTGCAGCTTAGACACCTAAATAAAACACAATGTCTGTAACAGAACGGGTTAGTAAACTAACAGATAACTAGTCGTGACCCATCACTAGTCAGTAGTCAGACCCATCACTAGTCAGTACACCGGAGAAGCGGCTGGCCGCTGCTTCAATGAAGGGAAAAAGTTTAGAATAGTTTTATGGCAACCAGATCAAACGCATTCCGTGTTTCCCAATGACTCAAACTGTAGTGAAGTCACAGCTGTTTGATGTAGTCACACACACACACACACACACACACACACACACACACACACACACACACTACCTAAACCACAGATCATGTGCACTACTAAGAAAGGGAGATGAACACACATCTTGGGTATGAGCGTGTGAAAGTCTGTAAATGTCTTCTTTCGGGGAACACAGGAAACAGTCACAGAAACACACAATCTTCAACGGAAGCGGACAACAAACTCCATAACTCCATAACACAAACGCTGATTAATCAACCACAGATACGATAACATACCGTCTATTTTAATAACATCATGCTGTAATCGTGAGCTGTTCCAACTATTACTTGTCAGAACAAGCTAGATAGTTTCATTAATACCATTACACCACACTGACTAAACATCAGTAGTCACATGACACTACTCGATTAGTGAGATGGGCTAGTTTATCTAGATTTTCTGCTTTTGCTTTTTGGATATTTCAGAAACATAATTTGAGTTATCTATTAGACAGCTTGTTTGGTAAATCCCTTCTTTAATCACAGCCCTTTATTTTTTCACATTATTGAAATGTCCCAAAAACAGTCTGGGAAAGGTGACTTTTCATCCCCACAGAAGCGACGGGAGTTTCAAAGCCCTCAGATCAAAGATCAGGCATAAGGTCTGCTGTCCTCCGTGTGTGAGGGGGGATATTAATAGTTGAAGAATCTCACACATCGACACATTTCAGCTTTTCTGCTTTCTGTTAATGCAGACGCCGGTGAATACAGACGAGACGTCTAATTTACTTCCTGTGTGAAGGAACCATATTTGTGGCCTGTATCTGAATAATGCGCCACTATGATATAAAACTATGAAAGAAAAATTCACACCACAAGAACAAACTAAGCCATCCACCTCAAACCGGCTAACTAGCATTGTTTCAATTCAATTTAAATACTAAAGCACACTTTTACCACTCATGTCTTCTGTTACTGTTTCAGGCTTATAGGAAAAACATCTGTGACATGTTTTCAGTTGAGTTGAGGCCGGATGAATGCGATAAAATACCACAGAGAAACTCTGGACAACGGCAGCTGTGGATGAATAGAAATAACAATGCTTATCCCTCCTTCCCAAATTTAATTACTGTTAAATATTTCCATTCCTTCACCGTCTCTTCCGTGGAAACTTCGGGAGGTTAACAGCCTTGAGATCAAAGTCTTGTCCAATCAAAAGGCAGGATGAGTCAGGGACTCGTCTCTGTACGACACCTCCGATTATCACAAACAGGCTGAGCCAGTTTTAAAGACTGAACTAGGTTAAAGTCTGCAGTTGTTCTCTGTTAATCTTTTAACTATTTACATCGGCATCAAAGGAAAACATGCGTCAGTTTGACCAGTTTATGACAGCACAAACAACCTGTTTGTTAAGCTACACAATAAAACGTATAATAATAATTATGTAAGACGGTGTTTTAATAATGTGAAAAACATACCAGTGACATTAGCACAACGTCATTTTTGACTTTTGTGAGTTAGCGTTGAAAGGTGAGCGTTCACGCAGACCTCTGTGAATGTCTGAATAAAATTATTCTACCTTCAAATACAATTACTAGACAGCTAATAATATTAATAAATATAATTAATAGTCAGCTACAACTATTTAACATACCACAAATTTAACAGAATTAGTACATATTCTGTATTTTCTATTTATAGAAACTATAGTTGCACTTAACACCCAACATAATAAAACAAAATCAGTTCCTACAGAAATAAAGACACTGAACACATCTAAGGTGTGACCAAGCTAAAAACGACACAATTTTCCATCATTGTACATGAAATACAACACCCTTATCTAATTCCCTATATTTAAGCGCACGCCCTAATTCAAGTCCTGTCTGCCAGTGTGGAAGGCCATTCAATCCGCATCTCACCTATGGAATCATGGGATATCACGCTGGAATAGGACAGAGTGGGTGTTGCTTTCACGGAAGTAAGCGATCGCCACTGACTGTTCAATTTTAAGTCAAAGCGAGGAGAAATTATTGTTTGAGGACATCGGATAGGGGGTGTGTGTGAACACACACACACACACTTTCAGCATTTTAACAGAAGTCAATGGACACTGAATAGAAGGGTCGCTGAATAGCACTCGCATTGTAATACATGTAACAAGTCTCTCATTCAGTCACTCAATACCAGCGCAGTGATCTATAAGGTGCGGCACCTACGAAAGAAAACGAGGCGCTGAGAGACACCTCAGCTCACCTGGAAGACATACAACTGGCAAAAGAAACGCGAGATGATTCACCGCAAACCCACGAACCATCAAACTGCTGTCGCTCCTCACAAAACCTTCATTATCTCTCCCACTACTTTAGCTTTTAAAGCCACAACACGTCAGTCTGTCACAAACAAATACAAATAAAGAATTATAAACTAATATATTAAACTAAATGGACTATTTATAGGGGCAAAATTTACAAAATAGAGAAAATGTTAATCCTTTATTTACCTTTTCCAGCCATCACTAGTTTATTTAAAATGATGCTATGGTGTAAAACTACAAACATCCCATACAAACACAAAACCACAAAGACTGAATGTTTAAATATTATGAAAGACGAAACAAAATGCTCTTTAAAATTATAATGTATTACCACACGAGACACCCGCCTGTCAAATAACAGCCCCGAAGCTTTAACAGACATGATAAATGTGTCTCTCATCTCACTGTAAACAACTGTAATGGGGCTAAATAACTGAGCTTGTTTATTGTGGCCAGTCTACAGAACCAGAGATTTGGCCGGCTGGCTAACATACAGACTCCCACATCGCTCCGATTGCTCTGATAATGGGTGTTGCGTTTAATTGTTTCAAGCAATCTTCTCTTCCTGTCTCCTCGTAAATGTGGATTCTATAAACATCTGATGGTGGAAAGTGGTTTTAAAAGCTCCTAACAAGCGTGGGGATGTGGACTCCGGCTCTGGAGTCTTTCTTGTGGATCTGGAGGTATGCAACACATGTCCTGTTTGGATTTCTGAGCCCACGCGGAGAGATACCGAACACACTTCCTGTCTGTGCCCACACCCCAGAGAGCAAACCCTGATAAGATCTACAGCACGTGAGGGGGATCAAGAACCGAGGGGGATAGAAAATCTGACTCCTAAGATCCCAAAAAATGAACAATAGGAAAAGACGGAAGAATTCGAACAACAGGAGTTGCTCTGATTGTAAAATGGCATGAGTGTGGGTGGAAAAGTTTACAAAAGATCTAATCCCTGTCACCGCCATCTGTGTTGACAGGAAGTTTACAGAGGGGGCGGTGCGCCTCCGTCCATCTACCCCAACTACACCCCCCCATCCCAACGCCCCCCACCCCATCCGCTCTCACTGGCCCAGGAATGTGTGAGCTACACACTGGTGAGGATGAACCTTCATCCAGTAACCAGCCAACCAGCGCAGACACATAACTTAGCAAAGTTTACAGCACGCATAAACAGACACATAACTACCTCTGCCCTTTGATTTAAATGAACATATAAGGAATAACCGCTGGGCAAAAGGTTCGACTGAGGCAAAGCGAGTTGCCATCAAAG
>JBAJNP010006727.1:0-24701 GCA_036877545.1 Yasuhikotakia modesta | reverse complement strand
ATATATTCTTACTAAAAAGGGAAATACAGGTTTGGGACAAATTCATCAGTCACTGACTGGTTTCTAACACATCCTGGTCTTCTCAACATGTCAGTCTAAAAACTGACATCACTCAACAGCGTTCAACAAATTAAAATGGAAATCACTTTATTTTACTAGTGGTTGCAACAATGTCCAGAGACAGGAAGTTTAAATTAATTTAAGGAATTAAAAAACTGAAGATAACATTAGACTGACCAATAACTCTTGACAGGAATCATTCAATAAGAGAAACTGACAGGAGACTCAAACACAGGAAGTTATATACAAACTAATCAAGGGAAACAAGGAAGACCTGGACACAATCAGGGCGGAGAAACACTAAAGACTACAAAGACCAGAGACTAGGACTACAAACCCAGACTTCAAATTAAATGACATAGCACTGTAACAAAACAGACAATCAGAATATATATATATATATATGTATTTATTATTTAAAAATATTAGTTAGACAGATTGTTCTCATTTATCTTTTTCACCCAATGTAAGTAAATAATGACCAGGTGCTTAAATACTTTAGTTAAATATCTTCATAAAAGTACAATAACCAAACAAACACACACACACACACACACACACACACACACGCACACACACACATTATAATCCCTGTCTTCTGATGTCACAGCTTTACAGCTGTAAAAAGATCATTCAGCTAAACTTCCTGGAAGCGTCTCATTCAGCTAAACAGGGCACAGGTCAGGGCCTTTATATCATCTGTCTTCATCTTATAACCCGCCATACACTGAAATACATACACTGTTCACTTAATAATGCACAATAAATAGAATATTAATTCTCATTAGATTCTAATAAAGTTTGGTAAAAGACAAACCTTTATTTAATTATTTAATATGTCAACATAAGCATAAAACACACAAAAACCTGGATTCAAAATTGTCATGACTGCTTTTACAAGCAATAGTGAAAATTGGTTAAGCGCTGCACTACACAGGTAGGTGTTAAGTGCTGCTTCTCCAGAGAAACACTTGATCAGAATTAATTTCCCCAGGGAAGACAGAGTCCATTTAAATCCCTCTGTATGTCTGAAAGATGATCAATCTGACTGAGGGTTTGCAAGTAGGATGACAGGAGGATTAAATTTAGACGCATGTGGCCCCAAACGATGGTGGGTTCTGATTTTTGTTTCTTTTTCTGCTCTTGCAAACTTTGTTTTTTGCAACAAAGCCACCCAGTTTAAGATCACCGTTGGGCTCCAGGCTCCTATGAACATCTCCTACCCGTTCAGTTTGCTTAGGTTGGGGTCTGCAATGCAGATAGCGGTAGAAAAGATCAACACAAATCCAGCTCTCAGTGGCAATTTTACCTTTGATTTTGTGTATGTGGATACAGATTGTAATGCGAAGACTTCACTCCGTTTATTTATCGAACAAGTTATGAATCAAAACGTGACGGCGCTTTTTGGACCACCCTGTCCTGAGGAGGCAGAGGTAAGTTTTGCCTTTGATACAGAATTTTTTTTTAATACAATTAATTTAATACAATTTTTATTGAAAAAATAAAGTATAATTGTTGTACAGTAAAATTATTGTTTATGTTGATGGACTATTTTAGCAAATTTAAACTTACAAAGCGAAGACTGTGGGTTTAAGTGTTAATAAATTGCATTGTGGCAAATGTCTCCCAATACATTTAGACATGCGAAATGAAACACAAGCTATTTGTTGTTTAACTATATAGTAATTTTTTACACATATTAATGTAAATTACTATATATATATATATATATATATACATTATATATCATTATATATCCCTATATCTCCTATAGGTCACTGGGCTTATAGCCTCTACATGGAACATTCCAATGTTTGGCTTTGTTGGTCAGACGCCAAAAATGGATAATATTCAGGTGTATGACACCTATATAAAAATCGTACCACCACTTAAGAGGGTTGGAGAAATCCTGGTTAAATCCTTGGACTTCTTTGGATGGAAGCATGTCGCTATGATCGGAGGGGGCGCGGACACAAACACGTGGGACAACGTTGATGCTCTTTGGAAGAACGTGGAACAGCAGCTCAGGGCTAAAGTAACAGTGACAGCTGCCATTAAGTTTGATGCCAGCGACTCAGAACTGGCACACAGAAACTTACAACTTATTTCAAAGGTTGCGAGAGGTGAGACATTAATAGTTCTTATCTTTCGGCTCTTAGATTATCTGGGTGGAGTTTACACCTCAGTCACTACAGCTGCTTGATCACAAATAATTCTTGTGCTTGTGGCCTAGTCAGCTTCTTATTTAGCTGATAATTAAACCTGCATTTAACTTACAAAACTATTATCTTGTCCAATAAATAGCACTACGCTAGACTAGGAAGCGACACTTCCATGCTGTTGACTTTTTCATTGATTTACTGTGTTTATTGTTCTTTCATTTGTAAGTCGCTTTAGATAAAAGCATCTGCTAAAAGCCTAAATGTCAATCTTGCATTGATGTTAACTCTATAATGTTGTAGGTCTCACTATGTTTGTCTTTAGTGGTGGTTGTGCTGGCAAACGCTGAAGACTCATCTTCTCTGATGCTGGAGGCACACAATCAGGGTCTCATGAATGGAGAGTATGTTTTTCTTCTCGTTCAGCAGTTTGAGGTCAGTGCCAAAGTGGTGAGTAACCGGTTTACCAAAAACAAAGTGGCAGGTGAAACACTTTACTTCTGGACTAATAATGGAGAGTCTGATAATATCTGCTAGTAGATAGCAAAGCCAATGTAGCAATACAACTTAAACAGAATATTTACAACAAATAAAACAAATAATTTACTTTTTATAATTGCACACAAGTTAAAAGCTCCTTTATTTTGTGATTGTCAAAAAAGGCCTATATACAAATTATATAAATATACAAAATGTATATTTTATATATTCATATAAATATATAAAATGTGTATATTTATATAAATGTATATTCTTACTGTAGTTGTTTATATACGCTGTTTATTTATTAGTAGGTGTAGCTACTAGTTTTTAGGTTTTGCTAAATTTGCAAAAAAACACTAATTTAGCAAGGAAAATTAATGCAAAGGAAAATTAATGCAAAAAAACACACTGTAGGTAGTTATGGATATATAATGCATAAACAAAACAAAAGACAAAAAAAAGTTTTATTGCAAGACTGTTTAAAAGGAACTTATAGACAAAAAGATTCCAATGTTGAAAATTGTGACTTTGTCATTACTGTATGTCCTTTAAATTTGACCCTTGATTTTACTGTATAGCCCCTTTCACACAGTAATCCTGGTTATCCAGAAAATTAACAGAATTACTTTACTCTTAAATACACAGATGTGCCATTCACACAAGCAATGGCGTTCCGCCTTTGTACAGATATCATATCATTCACACATCAGCAGCATTTACACATCAAACTTTTACATTGGCACATTCTGTGAATTAACTGGTAAACTTGTTTTGCGTTCACACATAGCACATTACCAGTAAATTACTTTTCTTAACAGTAATTTGCCAGTAATTTACCAGTAAAAACAGCATGTGTAAAAGGGGCTTCTGTGTCATTTACCATTCACTATATATAATTCTCTTTACCTTATTTATTTATTAAAATTATGTCTTCATTGTATATTTCTGACATGTATATTTCATATAATTTTCAAGTATATTTTCATGTATACTTCATTGTATTTTTCAGACGTCATTATAAAGACACATATGTGTATGCATTTTACACGTGTATTTATTAAACTTACACTCTTCGTCCTCTAAAYAGGATAATCTGTGGAAATCTGCTTTGGGTCAAACAAATCAAACAGTGCTGAAGGCCTTTGACATGGTGTTTGTTCTGGCTCAGAAGTCTTATGATGGCTACGACTATTATGATTTCTTCGACCAGGCTTATGAGAAGTTAAAAGGGCCTCCGTTTTACAGTAACCTGTCCTCAGAAAAAGAGGTGAGATGACTGACTAACTGACTTTTTTAAGTCTTTTGAAACCATTCTTTTCCTCAGCATGTAATCGACCTCTGTGTTAATTTCTAGGTGAGCTCCTACGCGGCTTATTTACACGACTCTGTGCTGCTGTATGCTATGGGTCTAAAAGAGGCCTTTAAAAATGGCAAAGATATTCGCCATGGGCGGGAGATTCTCCAAAAACTGAGGGATAGAACTAGCATCAGGTTTTATGGTACGTTCTGCCCCACAGTCTCTTATTTTTTGTTTTGCTGTATTTATTTATTGTAAATCACAAAATGGCTTTTTATTTTTCCTGACAGGGGCCTCAGGTCTGGTTCACTTTGATGACTATGGAGAGAGAAACCTGGATTATTCTGTGTATGACCTGCAACAGACAGAAAACGTCATCAAATTTGTCCCTGTTTTAGACTTTGACAGCCATGCAAAAATTATCAAGTAGGACCATAATATTGCTAAACCGATGCTAATTACTCAACATGAGAACCTATACATTTAAATGTATTTGATTTACAGACCCACATCGAGGTTTTCCAATGTGTTTTGGCCCACTGGGAAACCTCCACTAGATAATCCACCCTGTGGTTTCAATAATGAACACTGTGAATGGTTAGATAATGGTAAATATTAATACAATGATATACAACAGATTCTATGCAAATAACCAGTCATGTTATGTACTCAATATCTCTGTTTTGTAACTCTTTTCTAGAGATATCTCTTCTAGTTATGTTGGTGGCTCTGCCTGTGATTGGAGTGGCAGCGGTAGCTTTAATCACTCTGTTGACCTTGCAGAAGATCCGCCTACAAACTCGCCTCGACGAATCCAATTGGTGGCTCATTGAATACAGTGACATAACTATCCTCAGAGAGCCCAAAGTGAGACGAACTTCATAACACACATCTTAACTAGTTCAATCACCCAGATGAACCAGCTTCATCATGGCTATGTTGGTCCTCCAGTTAACAAGGACCAAACCAAAGCTACTTAGCATGAAAATAACTAACTGCAATGGAAATGAATGCTGGTCTAAGCTAATGTCTTCAACAGGGTAGACAACGTATATAAATGAAGAAAACGTATGTAAGTCCGTTTTGTGATTCACAGGGAACCCAAACGCTGTCTGTTAGCACGACTCCAAGCAAATGCGGCAGTGGAGGTTCTCAGTCAGTGCTCTCCACCAACAGCTGTAGCCTCAGAGGAAGTGGAAAGGAAACCATTTACACCACTATTGGTATCTATCAGGTACAACAAAGTCTCTGTGGCACGTTTGGTAAAATGTTGCGTTGGCACTTAAAAGATGATGAGAATCAGTGTTTGACTCTCAGGGAACACACATGCTAATAACCTTAAAGTTTCTTTAAAAGCATTGCAGCTCACAACATGTCAATATATTGAAAATAGAACATAACAGAGATGATTTGAACAACTATGTCTTGCAGGGAAACGAGGTGGGAATAAAATACTTGAAAAACCAAGTCCTCACAGATATCAAGAGGCCATCTGTTATCACAGAGTTCAACATGGTAAATATTCAGAGAATTCATCCAGCAGAGATTTTCACATTCAGACACACAAGATTTGAATCACAGGCCTTTGGCAGATAAAGTTGATATGATTGTCTCTCCTGCAGCTGAAGGAAATGAAACATGAGAACCTGATGCAGTTTTTTGGTGTGTGCATTGACCCTCCAAATGTCTGTATTGTCATGCAGTACTGCAAGAAAGGAAGTTTAAAGGTGTGTGTTTCTTTTGGATTACTTAGAATTATTTAATTGGTCATATTTAAAACAGCAGCCTATGTTTTTTATAAATAAACAAGTATCTTCATGAACAGATCAGTGTTCAAAACTCCTTACATGATTTTGATTCACAACAATGTTTACAATAATGATTCATAATATGAGTTGGCAGGTCTGATTTGTCAAATTGTGACATTTTGTTGCAAATGTGAATTTGGCTTAATTTGACTTGAACATACATAAAATAACTTGCAATTTTATGGTGCAAACACAGATGGCGGTAAAGAGTAAAGAGATGAGATGACAGTCAGATGTTTAAATGTTAAAAATAAAATAGCTCAACTGATTAAGCACAATACTAGCAACTCCAAGGTCATAGGGTCAAGTCCTTGTGAATGCAGGAATACAATTTTATAACTGCATGTCATAAAAGGCCATATGTGTTAATATAACATGTCAAATGTTATGATTCTTAAAAATCAGGATGTTCTTGGGAACAGTGAAATTGAACTGGACTGGATGTTCAAATTATCCTTTGCCTATGACATTGTTAATGTGAGTATGTTGAGTCAGTGTAACTTTGACTCTGTTTGTCATCATTGACTTTATACTTGTGTATTTTATACCACAGTTGTCTACAATCATCTTTGGCATTGGGTGTGTGTCTGCAGGGCATGGAGTACATTCACAAGAGCAGTTTAAAATCCCATGGAAATCTGAGGCCCAGCACGTGTCTGGTGGACAGCAGGCTGCAGATCAAGCTGTCCGGCTTTGGCCTTTGGGAATTCAAACATGGAACCAAATACAGATTAATCCCATTGGAGAATCCAAAGTATGAAGAGATGTACTGGACTGCTCCAGAGTTTTTAAGAGAAGTCTACTATCCTTTCAATGGCACACAAAAGGGGGATGTCTTTAGCTTTGCTATAATAATGCGAGAGTTAATGTACAGTACAGAGGTGGGCCCGTACCACGACATTCATCTGGAACCCAAAGGTAACATTTCTGTTTATCTGATGTCTCAGCTATGGTGTATTGCCATACAATAAGCTCCATGTGTCTGAGATCACTTAAAAAAGGAATATTTTGCATTTTTGGTTAGAATGAAATAATCAGCATATTTTAGGTAAAAACATTATATCATTGAAAACATTTTACTTTGATAGCAACATGTATTTTTATTCCCTGTATGCAGGAAAATTTAATTAGTGGCCAAGAAATATATAAAACACATTTTTTTATATTTTTTGTCAGAAAATTTGAACTTTTAAATTGTTTCAAATTCCTAAAACTTCCTACATATTTCCAGGTTAAAAGTAAAATATTAATCTCAGATTTTCAGTACATTCTCTGTGTACTGAATTCTGTACAATTTCGAAGCTTGTAAAATTTCCAGTTTTATGCATGTTTAACTGAGACCCCAGGACTGTGTTATTCCTGTTAGAAATCATAAAGCAGTTAAGGACCCCCATGAGCGAGGAGCCCCTCAGACCGACCCTGTCCGCTGATATCTGTGATGAACGTCTGATCCCTCTGCTAAAGGACTGCTGGAGCGAGAACCCGGACCACAGACCCCCATTTACCAGCATCAGAAGACGTCTGCGTGAATCCTGTCCCGAAAGGTACCGGCCTGAGGCTGTCAAATAATCTTAAGACTGAAGACATATTGCAATTAACATTTATTTACATTGGACCTTTTTATCAATTTCCAGTCATGCCAACATCCTGGACAACATGGTGAACAAACTTGAGAAATATGCCAATCATCTGGAAGAGGTTGTGGAGGAGAGAACCAATCAGCTCACAGCAGAAAAGAGCAGAGCTGATAAGCTTCTCTCCAGCATGCTGCCCAGGTAAACAAACACTGATTGTATCACTGCGGGTTTGTCAAATGTAAAACAGCTTGATCTTTGTTCCATCAAAGCAGGGTTGCATATTAGATTGGTTATGTAAGTTTGTACAGTACAGTGCATTCGTTTCCTAGGAATGAACCCCACAACCTTTTGCACTGCTTACATAATGCTGTACCTGTTGAGCTACAGGAACAGCCTAGTTATGAACAGTCTAGCACAAATGTTAAGCTAATATCAAGTATGTTTACAGTCCTAGCAAGATTTAATACCTAGTTTACATTATTGCATTTTTCTTATACGTTTATATACTGCACAAATGAACCAAAATGTAACTTATAGTATGGAAATGTTACGCATTGGCCACATAAATACATACATGTTCAATGGCTAGTTTGTTTTTACAGGTATATTGCAGAGCAGCTAATGTCAGGGAAATCAGTGGAGCCCAAAAGTTATGACATGGTGTCCATCTTCTTCTCTGACATCGTGGGTTTCACCACCATGTGCTCCATTAGCTCGGCGCTGGAGGTTGTCACGCTTCTTAATGACCTCTACAGCCTGTTTGATGAGATCATCAAGCTGTATGATGTCTACAAGGTACATGAAGCCAAGTTGACTTTGATGTAGTATTGATGACATCATAGAAACATCTGAAATAACATAAGTAGGTTGGTGGTATAATGTAACAGTATGTGTGATTAAATTAAGCAATGTCACCATTACTGCAAAACCACAACAAAAGAAAACATGCAATGCGTCATTTACTTACTTTAATTTCATCGCTGTAAATTGCTTGATGTTGTTTCTCTGGCAGGTGGAGACCATAGGAGATGCATACATGGTGGCCAGTGGGCTTCCTATCAGTAGTTGCACCCATGCAGAGGAGATCTCAACCATGGCCCTCCACTTCCTCTCTGCCATCAAAAGGTTTAAAATCAGACATTTGCCTAATGAGAAACTTGCCCTGCGGATTGGGATCAATTCTGGTATGCATGTATACAGTATGGGAACATAGTATAAATTATGAAATTTACCCAGTCCAGAAGTAAAGTTATCATTCAAATCTTTCCAGGCCCAGTGGTTGCCGGGGTTGTGGGCAACACGATGCCCCGGTACTGTTTGTTTGGCGATACAGTGAACACAGCTTCCAGGATGGAGAGCAACAGTCTTCGTGAGGACTAATTTTTATTAATAGGTTTTAAAGGTGGACTATATTTAGGCCTGTACAACATAAAACACCTTTGGTGTATCGATTCTAATAGTTTTGCTCTTTTTTCCAGCACTAAGAATTCATGTCTCTCAAAGCACTGCCGATATTCTCATGAAGTCTGGAAATTTTGAACTGGAGAAAAGGGGCGATATTGAGATCAAGGTTTGTGTGATGTTACTTCATCTACAGTGGCCCTCAAAACTATATGGACATTTGACCAAACCAGCTATCGTCTCATGGTATCTGATGTGACCTATAGGGAAAGGGAACTCAAAAGACCTACTGGCTGAAAGATAAAACAGGATGTAAATTTCCTTTAAATAGTCAGGAGTGTGACGTGAGCCCTAAATCAGGAACAGATGTAAGTATCAAGCCACTATTATATTTCTATTCTATACTATATAAGCCACTTATATTATATTTATCATATTATACTTGTGGCACAAGTGTAAAGTCATGACACTGAATGCTGATGAACAGGAAATGATACGCTAAGCTCTAACACTTTAAATGTGGACAGTCTTATCCTATTATGTCCAAACAGGAGAAAACCAAAGTAGCCCAGGTAACCGATGGTGAGAATAAGGAGAAAAGAACAATCCAGCGGAGTTCATGTGTTTCAAAAATGTCAGACATGCACACGCTTACTGTTCCTGACATCTAGTAGTGCGCGTGTACAACAATCATGCATTTTTAAATTAAAAATTGAAGACAAGCTCTTAAGAATTAAGAATAAAATAAGAATTTAATTACTAAAAATACTTCAGAACATTTTTACGCATTTAAAATTCAAGAAACAAGAACAGGTGTTCGTTTCGGGTTAGACTACAGACTAACAATAATAGCAACTGCTTTAGAGATGTACTTATATTTGTGTAAGAAACACTAAACACAAGAGAAATCAGTAAAAAATGTGAGTGAACATTTAAAGGCATGTGTCGATACACTCCCTGAGACACACATATAGTTGTTGTGTGGGGCTTTGCTTGTGTGTCTGTATTTAGGTATTTGTTTTTAATTGTATGAGTGCAAAGGTTTGTTTATTACATTTTGAGGGACCCACATCTAGGCTCATTATAAACTGAAGTATCCTAAAAATTCATTGATCAGCAGTAAAGACAGCAGACACAGAAATGGGCCTGTAAAACAGAGGAGAATGTTGCTTTTTAAACAGGAAGTGATGTACGATCAAGATGAAACCAGAACAAAAACATGTTTTACAAAAATAGCTATAATGCTGTAAAGTATATAATAATATATAGCAAATTTACAGTAAAGTTTACAGTAAAGACTGACCTGCAAGATGCATATAGCTGGAGGAATGTTGTGCTGTGAACAGTCAGGTTTAACTGTGAGTGATCAGATTAAACACAAATGTCAATTGTGAAACTGGAGTCATTAAATACCTCTGACTTGAAATTCCATGGTCAGGATGCCTCCGTTCGGATCAGGTTCAAATTCAGTACTTCTCGACGTGCATGGAGTCTAGAATCAAGTTCAAAAGTCTCAGTGGTGGCCGTTAATGTATTTAAACTGCAATCTCTTTAAATCAATGCTTATACTTACTGGCTGACAGAATAGCTTTTCTCCATCGCACACCTGGACCTCACAGTGTAGCCACACAGTGGACACTTTCTCCAGCCGCTGGAAGCGGAACGAATTAAACTTGAACATTGACCTGCTGTCTTTGGCGTTTTCAAAGATGGTGACCGTGTTGTCTAAAGAGCAACTGTGAATTAAAAGCAAAAATGTTACACACTGAGCAGTATTCCATCCCATAAACAAACATGCCTGGTTCTCCTTTAAAACCAGTTGGAGACAATGTGGCCTTACCTGTTCATGATCAAAGTCCACCTTTTCCTGTCTGTTGAATAAGGTGTAGGTGTTGCCCAGCAATTTGTTATTACTACTTTGAACCTATTGATATTAAAGAGAGTCTTTTACATTGGCTGTGTGAATCTGTGTCTTGATTCATTGCTCTTGACTGATTTGAGTCATTTACCTGTTACTCAGTCCTTTAGCTTCAATGCCAATGAACACCTCAGATCCAATCTCAGATGTGTCAATCACATACGGCGCGTCTTTCGCATACAAGAACTTTGAGTTCTAAAAACCATGAAACATGGATCCAAAATGAACTGCAGCTCAAATCTGAGATACACATTGCCAGTCAAATTACTGGAAACACTTGCTTAATTTTTACTTTCCACATTTTAAAGTAATAAAGCCAATGTTGACTTAAAACTGCAAATATGAAACTTATATTCTAAAGTCATCAAAGTGGCTGCTGTTTGCCTACAGTAGATTATAGCAGTTTTAGCAATTTTAGTATTGTAAAAAAAATACATAGGCACAATTTATATGTCTAATTCCAAACATTTGTGGTTATGATCTCAAAATTCAAGTGTGTCCAGACTCCGACTGCTGCAGGTACATTGTTTAATAAAAAAATGCTATGCATAAAACCAACAATGTACACATTTTACAAAAACACCCCCTCCCATCTGCACACTCTTCATCACTGATGTCTTCATAGGACACTTTTGGGGAAAGTGGAGGTACTCACTGTGAACACGTTCATAGACAACTGAGATTTAAAAGAACCTAAACTCCCGTTGTTGACATAAACTGTTGCCACTCTGGAAGAAGCAGAGGGTTTAGTAAAGACGCTGCAAGTCAACGGTCAGAATGCACATGCTAACATCTATTTGTGGTGGTTTTGCCATCAGTGTAACAGGGTCTACCTTTGGCTAAACACGGCGTTGTTAACCAGATAAGCTGCTTTGTAGGTGCAACTGAACGTGTAGTTGACAGGCTGGTTCCGGACGGTGAGCGAGGAATCGTTGGATACTATTGAGTTGTAGAATATGTACCGTGGGTCTTTGCCTCCTACATACTAAGAGTAGGAATAAACAGATCCATTTTGTTAGCTTTTGGGACACAAGTAGTACAATTTTCTGAAATTGAGGTCATGGTGTGATATTAAACTAATGAAGAGTGTCTCACCTCAGACAGGGTACCGCAGTAAGAGTGATTCTTTGGTGTGAGATCTGGTATAGTGAACCGATAAAAGCCCGGAGTGTTAATTCCAGTATAACAAACTCCGCCAAGAGACAGCTGGCTGATTTCCCATCCGTATGGACACTCTGGCACGTTTGCAATGATGGCGTTGGGAAAACATGACACCATCACATAATCTGCAACAGACAAATTGGCCTAAATTAGTTTGATCCTACTAATGAATCTAATCTAAAACCAAAAACACAGCCATTTGATCCACAGTAGAACAGGAATGTTTAGAATGTGATTTTAACATTTACCTGCTTTTTGAGGTGCACAAGCCCATGTCAAAGGTAGAAGCATCAAGAGAATGCCAACAGCTGCCATTTTATTGCACTGAACAAAGATAATTGTTTAAACATTTGCCTACAATAGCCAGTAAATGTAAAATAAGTTTATGTATTGCAGATTGTTCAAGATTATAAACCAACTTTTATGGACAGCCTGTTTATTTATTGCATGAATTTTGTACTTATCTAAATAATCACCTATTTGTTTTGAAGAGAAAAGTCTCACACATTTGGAATCAGAATGAATGTTGGTACCGTACCAGTGCAGGTTCCTGAAGAAGGCTTTGGCTCAGGTTCCTAGCAGTGGGTTTGCATGGTTCCTCCTTGGTTCTTCTGCAGTAGCTGATGATAAATCCTAAGAGGTTCATTGGAAGTCAGCGCTGGAGCTGCTTTATAGATCCACAGAACCCCCCTCGATTCTTTGGTCAGCCAGTCTGATGAGGTCTTTTTGGTGATAGCATTGTAAAAGACAGCACAAAAGCTCTCTGTGCTTGCAAGACATTGACTTTTAAATGACCAACCTCTCAAGGGAAGGCCATTTTCCCAGCTTTTACCTGCAACATGGTGATTTCTTTCATTTATTTTAAAGACACGGCAAAACTCTCAGAAACAAATGTTGCTGTTTTACATGTATGATTAAAACGTTACCAACAGAGGTTCTGGTCTCATTCCTAGCTGCAAAATTAGAAATTAGATATTAGAAATTAAGATCTTTTTTCATCGTTTTAAAATGGGCTTCCAATTTACACTCACTCCAGGTTATGTAATACCTGCTGTCTCTGCCAGGCAGCCATGCTGATCAGTGCATTGCCATAAGTTATTACCTAACGTTCCCAATCTGTGCCAGACTGTCTCTTAAAAGGGCACAATGTCATTAAGGTCGGTCTCATTTATCTTAGCCAAAACAGGACTAAGTCATTTCCAAAAGTCTTGCAGCTATACACAATCTTGAAGATGTTTATCTTGAACAAAAGGGCCGTAATGAACAACATTAAGATTCCAAGAAGGTTCCAAATTTCAGGAAAGTTCTTATTACACACTTAGGAAAAATCCACACTCTAGAAAGTGCTTGGTTGTTTTCAACCCATTGCCTGGGTAAAATGCGAACGCAACTGGGTTATAAATTACCCTATGCTGGTTACCCAACCATGAGTGAAAACAATTTATAACCCAGCCGTGTTTTCCGGACACATTTTACCCAGCCATGGGTGGAAAGCATCCAAGCAGTTTTAAGAGTGCATGTTTTTCAAGTACTATCTCTTAACATACAGGAAAAAGCTGTGGTAAGGAAGTGTGGTATAGGCAGTAGCCCCTAATCCAATTCATTAGTTACAATGCAATGTAGGTCAGGAAACAAGGTCTTTCAAGGAACACATGACTTGACTGATAAACTCATCACCCATGAACTGACACATGGTACCAAATCCCAAAAACATCACACTAGGGAGACAGCACACAAAAGGCCTTTAAATTATCATGGATCAAACATACAAATGGAAATGTACAGATGGGACCTGTATAGATCAAGATGGGCCCCTGGATATGTTAAGAAAACTGGAGACAAAGACACAAAATCTGATAGTCAAAGGATGCACCATTCACAAAGATACTGTTTCAGTCTCTGAGGAAAGAACGGCACTTAGACGGCGCATTTATCCTCAGACAGTGTGTCTCCCTAAATTTAAGGACAGGGGAATATATCTATTTAGTCTTTCTTCACAAGTATGGCTCTTGAATACAGGGTCAACCGGTTCAGTCTGGTAATAATGATGTCAAAGGGTTTAATGCAATTATATCTCAGTAAAGAAAATAAGCCCTTGTGGACAGATGTGTTTCAAGCTCCATGCAGCGCTGTGTTTATTTATAATCATAATCACAACATGGTTGGGGGTGACAGCCTGCTGTTAATGAAAATCATAATACACACCAATGGAAAATATTTTACTTAACACATACTGTCTGCTGAACACTTAACAGTCTAATCTGAATCTTGATATGAAGGTTTTATATGTTAATTACAGTATTTAATACTGTACTTAATACAAAAAGTATGCTTTTACAGAATATATTTACTTTGACTAAAGAAATGTTTTACATACTAATACATTTTTAACATTAAAGATTGTATGTTGCCTTTTGGCAATATAAATTAACAGTGATTTTTCACAAATGAATATAAACCAAGATTAATGAATGCTGTAAAAAGTGTGTATTGTTATTTTATGATAGTAATGCATTCTTGTTTAAACTTATAAAGATTTTCAAAGCTAAAAAAAGTTGTGTCAAGCCATATTCATAGTCCAATTACCTGTAGAAATGAACTACAGGTGACATTACACAGCAACACTTTCCCAATAACTGTTTTATAGGATTAATACAGAGCTAAAATCAACTAATTACAAGCACGGCTGTAAAGTGATCAGGTGCAGATAGCGCAGGCACAGATGTCCCACGTGATAAAATTATAGAACAGCAAAGGCCGCTTTCATCGTACTCATTACCATGTAAATGGAAGAGACCATTGGGATACATTAGAGTGCAATGCCTGGAAGAAAACTATGGCAGATGCTAATCAACTCTTAGGCCCGGAGTCCAGGGACAGCTAGCGTTACAGCTGACTGTGAAGAGCCTTCCAGGTGTCCTGAGACTCAATGCATTACGTAACACCTGGTGTGCATGTCTTACCAAAATGCAAACATTGTTAAATATTTGTACTAAACTGAAAATAGACCATCTTTCTCCCTTTCTTTCTTGTTGACAGTATGTTCAATTGGTATTTTGGTGCAAATTTATCTGTCACTTGGTAGACCACAAAACATAAACACATTTCTGTAAGGTAAAGGAAAATATGTATATAAACAAATTCATTGTGGTAAAAATTAATTAAAGGTATGTTGCAAAGATTTTTTGTTAACACATTTGCTAGTGTATTGGTAACACATTTGTCAGACACTACATACATGCACTACTATGTAACAGAACCACAGGAACACCTGTATGCCAAGTCTTTCATAAGAGCTATCACCTATTGCCCCTGAGGCATGTGTTTGCAAACCACACAAACTGTTCTGTGGTTACCATAATTTGTTTAGGCCTTCATAGCACTAAAGACAGCAGGAAATCATATTGGAGAGAAACTGGCCCTAAAATGTGAGAAGACTGGATTGTGCAGATAAGCCGCAAGAGATTCCTGCTATATACTGTACAGAAGATAATAATAGTAGAGACCATTGCCACCTCAGCAGAGCTCTAACATTGTAGTGAATGAATGATTGACAGTGTGTTTCTGAATGGCTGGTTTTCTGACCATTCATTCATTCATTCATTCATTCTCCAAACCTGTGTGTCCCCTTCAAGGTCACAGGGGTCGGACACCCAAAATAGCAGATCAAACACACACACACACACACACACACACTTATTCATACAAACACTTACAAAGCTAAAGGCAAATTTGTAATATCCAGTTTACAAAACCTGCATGTCTTTGGACTGTGGGGGAAACCGAAGTACCTGGAAAAACAACAAACTGACAAAGGGAGAACATGCAAACTCTACAGAGAAAGGCGATTCTGAATCCTTCCTGGAATTAAGTAAATAACAAACTTTAAATAAAATTAACTAAACATCAACCCCCTATCAAAGTATGTGTGAAATTGTAGTAATGCAATGCTCGTAACCACGGCCCCGCGTGGTCTGCCTCAGAAGTACATACTGCATCCGACAGCGTGAACTTCACTGTAATGTATCTGTGCAGTGGCTGACAAGTGCGCTGCCGCCTGTGGGCTGTGTGCTCGGCTTCCTCAAGGACGAGGGAAGGTTTCTAACCCCCAAACTTGGGCGATTCAACAGCGATGCCGCATCAAAGGGAATTTCTCCAGGTAAAACTTCACTCGTTTCATACCACGCTTTCTCTCTTTTTCTTTCTTTGCCTCGTTGGTTCGGTTTCATATACAATGAGAGCGAGCATCGGGGTTAGCAAGCTAGCATTGCAAACACACCAGTGCAATGGAGGTACTAGTACTGGCACCGAGTACCGGCAGGACCACGCGACTTCAAATGCAAACCGAAACGTGCATAATGTGTATTTACTGGCCTCTTACATTCGCCTCCAGTCGTTTATCGACCTTTTCGTGTAGATCCAAGAAAAGCACGAACTTGCGTTTACCGGCGTAGCTTTAATGCAAACGTGAACAGCTCGTATGGTTGCTGTAGATGTGCGTTTATGGTGGCGTGTGCTTGTGCATGTGGTTTAAAGCAGCAGTGTGGGCAACGCGTCGGTTTGACGCTCAGACTAGCACGCAGCTATCGCAAGGGCACCAGCGCGACGCTTGACAGCGACGCTTGAGCGTGAGTTTCTTACGACCTGCGTTTGAACCACGAGCACAATGTCGTAAAATCCCGTATGATGACGTAAACCGTCAGATTAGATACCTGCAGACATGTAGACAGATGCAGACATTGAGATTCACACTTGAGACCTTTGACATTACACGCAAATGTACTCGGGGTTTAATGAAGAGACGTTTCGGTTCCTCTTTACAAAGTTTCAGTATTAGTACCTATTTATTTAGTGTTAGTACCTATTTATGTTCAGGGTGCATGACTACAGAATGATAAGCATTTTCCTTTTTTCTTACTAATTTTGCATAATGACATTTTATGAAAGGAACAGTTCACAATGATGTATTTTTGCAGAAAAGTACCTTAAATTGTTCTTGACAGATGCTTTTATTGTATGGAGAGGGGCAACTGTGACATCTGCTATAGTAGCTTAAGTCAAGGAAAAAGTCAAGTTGTTTCTAAAGACATTAGGACTATAACATAGGAGCTTAAACATTTATTGTTTTTCCTAAACTTGGTTGTTTTTGCCTTGTGTGTGTGTTTTGTTTTGTGGTTTATATGAACAGATTGCGAGACAGATTAACCCACTGCCCCCCATTGCTGGTGGATTTACTGATCAGATTTAAATATGCTTAAACCCAGTGGGGGTTACTGGCTTGCGATGTCACTGACATGAAATGTGTATTTGTCACAAACTTCACTGTACTGTAGTCTAGTTTGGTATAGTGTCACACTTGTGGTGTAGTGTCTCACAAGTATGGTTAGCATTGTTTGACGTTTTCAGTTTCTAAAGGAACACAACACAGTTCTTGAATATCAACATGGACTCAGTTCAGCAACTTCTGAAAGTTTCACAGCCAGCCTCCATGAGCCGCTTTATTCTTTGCAGTGTTTGGCAACTGACCAGACTCCCTGAAAACATGGTGCTGTCTCACATCTCCACCTCCTTTCTCATCAGTGTTCTGGTCGCCCATTGGTGCAGAACACATCAGACAATGCGGGCAGGATTTCCGGGGTTCATTGAACTTTCATTTAGCAGCTGTGGTGTGACTAGCTGTGCACCTCTCTCACTCTCTTGCTCAACCTTCTGTCATTGACTCGCTCTTCGGTTCGTTCACCATGTGCTCTGCCTTTTGGCTGGAGTTGTTTATTGTGGAACAGATAATCCTCTGGCCACGCTAACTTAGTTTGCTTTGGTCATTCTGAGAAACTCGCTGTCCAACTTGTTTCATTAGGGCATGTGATTTTCATTACATTATATTCACCCAAAAAGTATATAAAAGGTGTTTTTAAACTATATTTTTGTAGCAAGGGGAACCAAAAAAACAAAAATGGTGAATCACTTGTTTTGTCTTTCTGACAAAAGATAAGTTGTTAGGGCGTTGTGGTGATGTGAATAACCAGATCGAAACCTTTAAGTCTTTCTTCAGTCCTGATGCCCAAAAGAATCAAGAATAACATGTTACAGCCCTAGAGTGTTCTGCTAATGATAAACGGTTCCAAAGAATGTTCTTGAATGCCCTTGTGAGTTGCTGATGGGGTGTTTTGATGAAGTGCGGTCACAAAGGTAACAACAAGAACCACTGTGAACAGCAGAGGAAGTGAAAGTCAGCAGCTCGGATGAAGATCACGACTCGTTTTTCGAATTGGTACACATCCGCCTCATCTGACTGCAAATGTTTTTTTAGGAAGTTTTCTTTTATATGCATTTTTAAATGAGTTTATTGCTGTAAAGTTATCAAATCTCAGTTCTAAATTTAATATATTTTAGGAATTTGGACATTTTGAGGCATCTTGATACAAAATATCAGAATGGTAAAGGAAACAATTTGTGTAATATTGAGTTTTGAACTCTGGGGTCAACGTTTAGCTTTTTCTGACGGCTAACCCCACCCTCCCATTGCCATTGCTGGAAAAAACTGGTTTCACGAATAGAACAATGATGTGGCACCACACTAAATGGTGCACTGAAAGGTTATGTACTGTGCCCGTAACTTGGCACAACATTTTTTCCATCTTTCCATCTTCCATAAATGTATCACTTTCATGAAGCGAGAACAGTTATAGTTTTGCTATGACTACCAGACCTTCACCTCTACCCCCGTCTCTGTCCTGCAGCTGCAGTGGATTGTACGCTTCTAGCCCCCACCCCCTCTTTTCAAAAAACCCATGTTTTAGAGGAGTAGGAGGCTGTAGCCTTATAATCTGACACCAGAAAGTGGGTGATCTCATCTGCAGATCAGCAAATTGGCAAATTGCAAATCGAGAGCTAGTAGAGTGTCATTCTGTATGTCGCTTGCTATCAACAACCATTGCTCATGTTCTTGAGGTTTTGATGTAGGTCTTCAGCTTTACCTCAACTCAGTGAAATTTTTTTAAAATCCCACACACAGAATCTGACATTTACAGCTTTGTATGTTTTGACTGTACACATCTTACCATGTGACCAATTATTCAGAATTATTATCTGTACGTTCTGTTTGGGTTGGGCATTGACTCACTTGAGGTGTGTTCCTCAACATTCCTAAATTTGATCTGCATTTAGACTCTGCTTTGTGTTTTGTTTTTTCCCACAAAACTGCTGGTTCACCTGATAGGCAGGTTTTGCTAACGGTCTGTCCTGATTTTTGGAGGCACGACTGGGCGGACACATCATTCCACATTCCTCATATTCAAAAGCAGCTGAGCTGGAGGTGCTTTGCTGAGTAGACAGCACAATGGTTTTGCTTTCTGTGAAATATTTGGCCGGCTACAGTGAATTATTGTGAAAAGCTGTAATCGGAGCCGGTCGGGACGCAGCCCCTTGCTTTGACCTGCAGCGGAGAGCGATGAACCCAGTCTTACTCGGCATGTTTTCTGTCCCACAGTTTTGTTATTGATGTTTGGTTTGAAGAGAGGGCATGGATGTCCACATGGTGCTTGCGGGTGCGGATAACGTTCTCCTGGGCAACAATCCTGACACAGGAAGTGGCTGCCTGAAACATCCCTGTGATGAACAGGTGAGCCTGAGGCAATAAAACCTTTAAATATTACCGTTAATATTATACACAGATTCCTAGTTTCTTTCAAATGTTTATGTAATTTCCTGTTTTTGTCATTGTTTTCAATATTACACATTATCTCAAAGGCAGACTGTTGTATTTACCTCAGTTTATGGGGCTTGTTGAGGGCGGGTGTGTTGTTACATTCTTGTGTGATGGGTGACTAAAAAATCAGGTGAAAAGGGGCGGTGGGTTAGTAGCAACCACCCAGAACACCCTAGCAACAGCCTAGCAATCGTTTGTACTATGTACACTTTTTAATGCAGGACAGAAGTTCCAGCCCATCTGTCTTTCGTTCTGTGACCACCATATGGAAAGAGGGTCTGCTGAACAGGAAGAGACCATTTGTTGGAAGATGCTGTCATTCTTGCACACCCCAGAGTCAGGTCAGTTTATTGACATTGTTGACATCACTAGGGGCTGTTCAGAAAGACATGCATGTATCTAATTGCACCGTTTTCCATTTGTTTTAAATTGTAAATGTGCACATTTTTGACATGGCGACAAGCATCATTCATTATAGAGTCATGAGCGCTGCGTTTAAAAAAAAAAAAGATTTTAAAACCTGGCTTTAAATGCAATCTTAGACGCATGCATTTTGTTCCATTCTGTGAAGCTGCATTTCCTGCGAAAATGGTCCCTCACTGAATGCGTGTGTGTTGCAGGAACGGCTGTTCAATTCCAGCATCCCCTCGCTTGGACTCCGCAATGTGATTTACATCAATGAAACGCACACAAGGTAAACATCATCCTCTGGGTTGCTTGGCTACGTAGTCTTTTGTATTGCATTGTAAAACCCCATTCCAGTTTATGATACATCAATAATACCCTAGTTCAGATAAAGTTACCAGCCAAGTGAACCACTCTGTTTACACACAGGAGTCAGATGAAAGGTGGTAGGTTTCTGTGCGGAGTGGAAAGTCAGGAAATAAATAATTAAGACTGTTTTTCGAGGGATAGTATGTGCTTGGATCACATGACAAAGGTGGTCTGAGCTGGGTCCACCAATCACAGGAGAAAGTTGACAGTGTACAATATTACAGCGGTCAATGAGATGAATTACCTTGTATTTAGCGTGTGTTTGTGTGATTCTGAGCTTATACAGTTATTTTATATTTGCATGACGCAGGCACAGAGGTTGGCTAGCACGGAGGTTGAGCTATGTGCTGTTCGTCCTGGAGAGAGATGTTCAGAGGGACATGTTCGCCCGTAACGTGGTGGAAAACGTCCTCAACAACAGCAGGTAACAGCAGACCAAATGGGAGATGAACGGACAGTTAATGCGTCTTTATTCACTGTGTTGCTGCTGTAGGGTTGAAGGTGCCATTGTGGAAGTGGCAGCAGAGGTTGGTGGTGTAGATCCAGAGTCCGGAGTGGATCCCAAATCAGCCAGTAAAGTCAGACGGAAGGCCAGAGGATTCCTACAGGAAATGGTGGCCAATATCTCACCTGCCTTTATCAGGTACAATTACTGGGTTTTTTTGTATTTTTTCTTCACAGAATGTTTAGAAATGAATCCCATTTCCTGTGTCTTTGTGTCTTATTCAGATTAACAGGATGGGTGCTGTTAAAACTGTTCAATGGGTTTTTCTGGAGCATTCAGATCCATAAAGGCCAACTGGAGATGGTGAAGAAAGCGGCTTCAGAGGTCGGACATCTTTACAGTCTGATCCTGACTGATCCTGTCTGATCCTCACTGACTCATAGTTTAATAAACAACATTTTTTTGTATTATTAAACCAAATTAGTTTGGAAACAGTAAGATTAATGGGTGGACAAACAAAGAATAGAGCCTTGTATAAGATTTTAATCTTGTGTGTTTTAGTACAATGCTCCGCTGGTCTTTCTTCCTGTCCACAAGTCCCACATAGATTATCTCCTCATCACCTTCATCCTCTTCTGTCACAACATTAAAGCCCCTCACATCGCCGCTGGCAACAACCTCAATATCCCCATTTTAAGGTACAAAATCAAGAATATATGGGCAGTGATTATTATCTTGTTTAAATTGAATGTTACATAAATCCTGACACAGGAATTTCATTGGTCTGTAAGCATTGGACATTAACGTTATCTCCTCAATCTCTCAGCACCTTGATTCGAAAACTTGGTGGTTTCTTCATTCGCCGTAAACTGGACGAGACACCAGATGGAAAGAAAGATGTGTTGTACAGGTCGCTGTTACATGCTGTAAGTAGGGATGCGTTTTGAAAAGGCCCCTTTTGATTTCTTTGCAGCTCTTACAGACACAAAAGAAACTTTGAATGTGTTAAAAATGTTTTTAAGACAACATGCTGTGGAGCCTTGTCTAGAAGGTGCGAGTGGCTCTACTGGAATTTGACCAAATTTTGAGGTCTTAACAAGCATATTAATCATACAGAAAAACCTTTTGTTAAAATGCTAAGTTTTCTGTGGGAGTTAAATTTAGGAATTAGTTCAAGGATAGACTGCACTGTTTGTACAGTATAAAACCACTGCAATTGGGGATTGTCCCAATAACACAATACAGAATGGCACTGGCAGGACTATAAGGATGCACTAGCAGTCATTTGGTATAAAAGCATCTGCTAAGTGCATAAATGTGTGGCTGTTATCTGTGAATATGCTGAGTGTTAATGCAGCGGTTAGAGGTGGGTGATCAGAGGTGGCTGTCACAGGACGCTGATAGATTACTTTTGCATTATTCATGCTGTCTCCTGTTGTGCACTGTATTATCACAATAGGCTGTTTTAATTACAGGGAGATTGTAAGGGAAGGGCCATGGCTCTCACAGATGAGCATTATATGTGCATAACTATTTAATAGCAGATTACAGAGCAACAATGCTGAGAGTGTTTCTAGTCAAACAAATAAAGCACTATTACAGTGAGTTTACGAGAATGCTGTAATAACAGTAATCAATATTATATAATTATCCTATTGTTGTCATGTTTATATTATTATCTTTAATACGGTATTATTATCTACTATTATCTTATTTTTCACAGTAAAAGAAGTTTCATTTTACATTTCATTTTACAAACATTCTCTAGATGTGTGTCTTTAATGACAAATGGACAAATGAACAGCCGGCTATTAATTGTGCTAGTTAAAGTCTCACAAATCTTAAGTGCACAAAACAGATTCAAAGTGAGGGATTGTAAAGTAATGACTTGTGGTTTATTGAAGGTCATTGAAAGCTTTTTATCTCCTAATTTAATTTAGACTGAAAGCTTACCATTAGCTAAAATACCATTTAATTTGTTGTGGTGCTGTTGATTTAGCAGTACAGTTCACTAGAATATAGTAAGAAATATTTATAGTGATGGATAGCCATGGATAGTTAAGACTTAACAATGTTTTGCATGTTAAATGAATAGAAATGATGAAGATTGGAGCATATCAGCTTGAATTTAATTTTGAGGGTCATTCTTCATTCTCTCTCTATCTCTCTCTCTCTCTCTCAGTACACTGAAGAATTACTGCGTCAGCAGCAGTTTCTGGAGGTGTATTTAGAGGGCACACGCTCTCGCAGTGGAAAGCCGTCTCCGGCACGTGCTGGCATGCTGTCCATCGTGGTGGACACGCTGTGCACCAGCAGCATCCCCGACGTGCTGATCGTTCCTGTTGGCATCTCATACGACCGCATTATTGAGGGAAACTACAACAGCGAGCAGCTGGTAGAACCTTCTGAAGTTCATGACATTGATCTGACAGTTAAAGTGCTTTTATCCCCTCAAGTCTGCTTCTGATGCTAAACATTGTCATTTTATTTACTTACTTTGTATTAAACCCTCTGTCTAACTTTACCATCTTTATAGTGCCCATTTAAGTCTTCAATTCCTGAAGTATTATTTTGCATCCAAGTTTCTGTAGGTTAGATGGACTGAAGCTGAACTTTGTGTTGTTGTATGTACAATAATATTTTATTTTGGAAGATGAAGAAAAATTCTTTTTAGAATTACTAGATGACTGAACACCTCCATCTTTCATCTAAAAAAAAGAAAAGTCGTGCTCTTCTCTGAAACATCTCACCTGACAGATGATATAATCTAACTGGAATCTAATCATTTCTAAGACTGTTACCTGATAAAAAGCTGTGAAATGCATACAAAAAGAAATTCACACAGCAGTGTCTATTTTTATTATTTTAGGGAAAACCTAAGAAGAATGAGAGTCTGTGGGGTGTGGCTTGTGGTGTGTTCAGAATGCTCCGGAAGAACTATGGCTGTGTGCGTGTGGATTTCACCCAGCCTTTCTCCTTAAAGGTTAGTGTAGTTTTTGCCTCAGTAATGACACTAAATCAATCGCAGATCTACTTCCTTACACCTGGATTCTGTGTCTCCATTGCTTCAGGAATACCTGGACACACAACGCAGTCGGCATCTCCAAGCCTCCCTGACGCTGGAACAGGTCCTTCTTCCGACCATCATCGCTGCACAGTACGGACATCGCAACCAACACCTGATATAAACGCCTGGGCTGGTGTCCATTGGTATGGAGATATTGTATGTTCTGATCATCTATTTCTCTGTAGGCCTGATCATGCTGTTATTAATGGAGATGATGGCGATCATCTGAACTTCAGAGACCTGTCAGACGAACCCTGGAGGAGACAGGTCATCGCCAACCTAGCCAAGCATGTTCTTTTCAGTAAGATACCTTTAAAAGCCGTGGCGCATGCAGTTTTGTAAATTGGATGAACAAAACATAATGAACCTGGTTTTTGAACACGGTTCAGTCAAAAATATGGATGCCGCATCTGTTCAAATTACTTGGAGGCAAACTACTGACTTTTGTGTTTCCTACAGCCGCCAGCAGGTCATCAGCTATCATGTCCACTCACATCGTAGCGTGTCTCCTCCTGTATCGATACAGACAGGTAAGCACAGACCTCAAAGCATGTGTGTATATATACAGTGCTGCTTGAAAGTTTGTGAACCCCTTGACCTGTTCAGATTTTTATGTTGTTTTACCATGATTTTCTTACTTTATCATCACCTACTTTTTATAAAATAAATGTCATATGTATGTTGATCAATTGCATATGTTTGTTTAGAGGGAATTTTGTGAGCAGCCAAAAAACAGCATGAGATTGAATTATTGTATGTGCAAAAGTAAGTGAAGCCTCAGATGCACTGGTCAAGTTAAGTGGGTAACAGATTCAGGTGAAGCACATTTGGGTGCTTAATTAA
>JBAJNP010006726.1:0-24710 GCA_036877545.1 Yasuhikotakia modesta | reverse complement strand
CACTGTCCATTTTAAATAGACGAATATTGGCTAGTGTAAGATGGTGTTATCTGTGCCGTTTTGTTACATACATTTGTTAATAAAATAATGGCTTTATTTTATTAAGAGAAACCTTTTGGTTACAGTTTCTGTTTCTCATATTCGCATAAGCATTTAAAATGAGGAACTTTGTTAGAAACCTTGACCGGAAGCGCGTGCATCACAGGTTGTCGGGTATAATAACAGCTCATTTTATTGCTCTGCAAATGAATGTTTCTTACATAATGTTTCCCTTTCTTCAAGACATTAGCACACAGACACCTATAAGACAGCTAATCCGCATTTAAACTGATAGTCTAGTTCCTTAAGGATTTCTTAAGGAAGACAGTCTGTCGCTTAGCAACCACACCAATGCCCATCAGCTGTTACTGAATCCCTCACACGAGTTGTTATGGTTCCTGCAACATTATGTAATAAACCACATTCAGTCTCATTTAATACTAGTAGTCTGAGATCTCTAGCTACTGTATGAAGGCTTCTATTATGCTTTCTTTACAATCACAGAATACATGATTATTTCAGATTAAATGTTTTGTCACAAATTTCCTTGCTGTTTTTAAAATGAGTGTTATTTTAAAATTTTAGTCTATGTTAATGGATTGTACTTGTGTACTTGTGAATCCAATGTGGAGTTAGCACTCTGGTGTCTGTATGTATATCGCATATAGGAGTTGTCCTTCCTGTCAGGGAAGGTTCATACTGCATAGTCTACAACAAACTTACGCATGTCAGCACTTTTGACAGTAGGGCCGCAGTGTGAGAGGAATATTTTGTCATGTTCATATACTTTCTAGAAGCAATCTGTGTTCACCTCTGCCAGACCTAATAGATCATAAATCCTTTACGTAAATGAAACACCCTGTCAAGTTTTGATGTCTTTCATTAGGTTTGAGCTTTGAAGTGGTTCAACTTTGTCTGTGTGGGTGTGGGCCAACATTTCAGACTTCCTTTTGTTTATTCTTTACACTTGAATTATTAATGGCTTGAGGTATGCCGGTTATTTCTTGTTTAGGTCTCATTATATAAAACCTGTGTTCAACACCATCATGCATCATTAGGTTTATCTAAAGACAGTGGGGAGGTTTTGTATTTTATGTTTTGAGCTGAACATTCGCCATTTACTGACTTTTACTTGAATTCAATACATTTATTTAATACATACTTTGAGTTGCTGGATACATAAAGATTGTTTATGCAGCCTTATATCGCAACCAACCCAAATGATTTTCTTCTGTGTAACAGAAATGTGAATACATTTTAAATAATGTGTTGGTCGCTCTTTTCCATATAATTATAATGAATGGAGACTGGGCTTTCATTCACACAAAAGCACCAGTGTTCAACAAACTGATTCAATAATTTGATTACGGCAGTTACAGCTAAAAAACAGCTTACTGTTGAGGTATAAAATTGGGTAGTAATGTCACACATTCTCACATAAAGGTATCTTATGACTTTATGTCACTCTAATTGTTTGGACCATCATATTATTTCTTCTGTGGAACACAAAGGGAAAAAATTTCAACAACATGAGGGGTGAATTTTAATATTGGGGTGAACTATCCCTTTAAAAGTGATGTCATATTGATAAGTGTCAACTATGACTGTAACACACGTGTGCACAGCTCAGATAGAGTTAACAGGCCTTTACCTCTTTGCCAAGGTTTCATCTTAAAGTGCAGTCCAGTATCCTCCCTCCCCTCCCAGACGTGCAGCTGTTGCAGTGATTCAGTATCATGGAGGCATGCAGTGGGACTGCAGCAGCGACGCAGAGCAGAGCTCCAGCGTCGCTGAGAGACGCATGCGATCATGATCCCTGCGAAGGGTGAGTAACAGCCTGCATACTTCGCTTCTCCTCTTCTGCTGCACCTCTCGAAGCGTTGCGGCCACAGCTGCGATGCGAAATCACCATTAGTTGTGCAGTATACTGCACGTGTGCGTGCGTGTGCCTCTCCTGCAAGGTTGTCTGAGGCATTTTCACCACAATTGTCTGATTCTCTGCATAATAACTGCTGCAGTGCATGTAAACGTGGCTGTTTTTGCACACACAAGCATTTTGTGTCATGTGACAGGTCATCTTATTCCACTTCAGAGACGGTGTATTTCACAGCGCCGCATGCACGCAGCAGATGTAAATTTGTCCCCCGAGGAGAAGATTATAGTGGCGATTTGTGCGCAACTGGTGCCCTACAGAGATGATAATAAGGAGAGTACAGTCATCACTGAAGGGTGATGCGTTTTACTGCCTTAACAAATTAGACGCTGTTTAGTATAATTTGCTATGTGGAATTTCCTTTACGTAGCATTGTGATGCACCTGTGACTTTAAAATGGCAGTTAATCTTTACCTCATCCCTAAGACAATCAGACGTTATCGTTGAATTTCATACTGGTTTAATCTGGAGTTGGAACAGGAGAGTGTGAGTGTGGGATGTTCTGGAACAAAACCAGAATCGTTGACTGTCTTTTGTCTGGTGAATGTATCCAAACTCCGGCCTTTCATTCCAGCTTTTTATCCATTCTGCATGTCTTCCCAATCCTTTAAGCCGTTCCAGCTCACCTTTCCTCACCCCGGAGCATCTCGCATTTCAAGTTACCATTTAGCGTTCTTCATTGTTAACTAGGGTGGATTAGTTTGTGATTGACTGCCTGACTGATGTGATATCCCAGTTCACCACAAAACATACAATAGTCTTCATTTTAGCAGCGCTGATCACAAGATCTGTTAGGTCCCCTTGTTTCGGCCCTCCTGGCTCATTTTTCGCTGCAGGGTGAACTGGGTAATGCCCTGGAGGTTATCTAAAGTGGGTGGAGTTTCAAAAGAAGCTATGAAAGTGACCTTTTCCTGTCAGGAACTTTAGGAATGAATGAAACGTTTGTGTAAAGTTCATAATGACTGCATTGTAAACTTTTATTTTCTCACAGATTAATTCTTCCTTTTGGTTAATTGTAAGGATTTTTAACTAGCACACTGTCTGAAAACATTATGTAAACTGCAGTTTCCTTTTGAACAAATCAATCTTATTGTCTTTTACACACTTTTCTTACATGCAAGGATCTAATTAACATATTGAAAATGCATTAGGACTGGTACGTTTCTTACTTGAGTGTGTTATTGACTTAACCTGGCCTTGAAAAGCCTTTAGGTTGTTTGGTTATTGCCTCATTCACAGGTCATAAGTTCAATGCAACGAATGGAGAGTTAAACCTTTGAGGAGTAAGAAGTAGGTCAATAGTACCATGACATAGCATTCTGTGTCATGCTAAAATAAACACATTAATTTAACTGAATGTATCAGTACATTCCCGCAAATCCTTTTGGCTCCTTTACCTTTCAAAGCATGACCGCCCCTTGTCACTTATATGACACAGTATAACACAGTGTATGATTGTGTTTTAAATAAGCAGTTCTTGTTTTGTGGTCCTCACAGGAAAAAGTCATGCAAGTTTAGAATAACATGAAGCTGAGTAAATAACAACAATTTTGTCAACTGTCCCTTTAAGAAAATCCTAGTTCTGTATATAGAAATGATTGCTTCATGCTGATGTGATGCAGAGGTATGTATATCATCACGTAAACCTCTCTGGTCATCTTTAAGGCCCCACCCAGAGGATGATGAGGGGGAGGAAGACAGGAGCTTGCAGCCTGCCGAGACCACAGGCTGGGAGGACGCCATTGCTGTTATGGTACGCATCTGTATAGAGGCTTACTGTGGATTCATACCGTCATGTGATCGGAGAGCAGTGCCATCATTCATTTGTGTGTGTGTGTGTGTGTGTACAGGCACGAGGAGCATCGATGGTCCCAGATCTGCCTTCTGAGTCTTCCCTGCGCTCATGTTCCAGCACAGCCAGCATGAAGGTCAAGAACGTCAAAAAGTGAGGATTAATACACTTTAAGGGACAGTCTCTAAAGTTCTGTTTTTGTTTTATATGTCAGGTAAGGGATGCTAATGAACTGTTCGTGTTTTACAGACTGTCCCTAACCAAAGGCCATTTCCCCCGGCTGGAGGACTGCGCTCACTTTCACTATGAGAATGTTGATCTTGGCTCTGTGCAGGTGAGGGCTTTACTTTACTCTAAGCTTAGGCCTTCATTACTCACAATTGAAGAGAACATGCTAAATTGGTTTTTGGCTAGGGTGTTGATTTGGCTAGCAGGATGTTTTTCATCATGGAAATTAGGGCTGTGGTTGCAAGTGACAAGTCAAATCACATTAGTCTCGGTCAGATTAGTTGCTATCCCATAATACCTTCAGATTGTGAAAAACATCACGGACTGCACAGTATGTTTACATTGAAATAACAATTTAAGTATGTTTACATCGAAAGTCACACTGTTTTGGTTTGAAAAGAGCAGGGAAGATTTATTCTTCCACAATGTGTCAGTCAATGCATCATTTCAACAACGTCAGGCAACGTCAAATTTCAGACATATTTATGCTATGCTGTTTAAGTTCCAGCAGAGAGCAGCAAATATCGTTCCTCAGATTTCTCCTTTTTTTTTTTTCTTCACCCCCCCAAGCAGAGGTGTGTTGGTTTCAGTCTAGCGTGAGCAGAGTGTGATGTCATAGCCGAGAAACAGGAAGTATGTCCTACAGCTCTGCTCTCTGTCTCCATCATCATGTGTGTCAAGGTCAGAGAGATGCCAACGATTTCTGCTGTGTTGTATTAAGTTATCGATAATCTCTTGGGTGTGTCACACTGACACATATTGACTTGAGGATTCAGAGAAATACAGATTTTGGATTCTAGGCATCCAGCTATAATTTTACCTCAAATATGCCAATTAAACGGGAAGTTTGATGTTTCAGAAGGAGTGCCCTCTCTGTTAGTTCCCTTTGTTGCTTTCAAAGCTCAGGTGCACATTCCAGCTGAACAATGCTATATGAAGACGTATCAAATGGCAGCAATTTCATGCCAAGGTGCAAACAGAAAGGCTCTTTGTCTGTATGGGGTCCATTCTTGTCATCTAACCTCATTTTTATGCAAATTCTTCCTCTGAGGAGGTCATGTACTATACAGGTACTGTAGTGCTGCCTGTATAGTTCATGGGTCCTGTGAGAAGTGCCAATGTCCAAATAGAACATATAGTGAATGCATATTCTTATTAAAAATACATGTAGTGTTTACAAATCAAACCGTTTAAAAAGGAAATTAATTTTTCATTATTTGTCATATTTTAAGCATATTTCTTACAGGTTAGTGCTATTTGTTTAAAGAAAAAATAAGGAACAAACTTGTTTTCTAAAATATATTTGCTGAAAGTCTCTTACCAAATTGAGCTTATCAGATTAATGTTTCAAAATACACAAAATACACTGGCCACAATCTGTATACCTGAATCACAACATTCCTTTTCAGATGATGGCACTTGGTTTGATGTCTTGTTTGTCTGAGGCAGTGACGTTAATGCATTTTAAAGTGCCACTTTAGAATCATCTCCCTGTGTTTCATCTTTAATCCTAGAATAGGGTTTTAGGCTACAGTCCATTCTGTGGATCTTCATGCAGAAGTTGGTCTCATTCCCAGCGGTGGTGTGACTGTTCCACATTCCTCAGCTTAGGTTAACACAGAAGCTTTTACCTCCACCATACCAGGAGATATAGAGAGGAAGAGATGGAGAGAGAGAGATGGAGAAACAGCTTACTGATCTGAGACCAGCAGCTTCTCATTTGGCCACCTCCATCTCCGTTAAGTTGATCTCCTCAGCTATAAATCCTCTCAGACAGAGCCGATGGGTTCCTGAGATCCAGCTCTCACTCACCACCAGTTCATTACAGTGGAACCAAACTCACGTTCCAGTAGGTTCCTGGTGCTGAACTATGACAGTGTTGGGACAGCTGAAAGGGGTTTTTGTTCTCACTGTGTTCTGGATCAGTGGGGGGGACCATGAATATCAAAACTGTACTTCCTACAATTATGTTGTTTAGAGAGGTATATATGAAGACGCTGGTGTTGTTTAATGTGAGTTTATCTGTGGAATTTAAAAGTTCAAACTTGCTGATTGATCGAGTTGTTAAAGGTGAAAAAGGATTTGCAGTGTAGGCCCCTAAAATCGCTGTAAACACCCGAACTGTTCTTATAAAAAACACAAATTAATCTACAGGTGTTTGTTGAAATTGGTGATACTGGCTTTAATAGCATTTGTTATCAGTTTCATGTTATACGTTTTGTACCTCCTTGAATCAGTCCCAGGGTTATGAAATGGGTCATTGCTGGATTGTTGTATATATATTTATCATATATTTACCTGATATGGAGACTTTGTGTTCATCTTAAACAGAAACAACAAGCCTGGTCTTCTGTTTGTTCCTGATTGCAGAACATGTGATTGAAACCATGAGTAATTTATTGCGTTGTAGATTGTCTATGACTCTAGCCAGAGGAATAAAGGTCAGTAGATGAGCGCTGGGCTACTCTCTCATGGCTTTTATGTAACTTAAGGAATTTCCTCATGGATTATTACTGCTTCTGTCCAAAAAGCTTACAATTTATTACACAAGTGGAATTTTAATCCTAAGATTATTTGGCATAAACAGTCAGTTTAGTTCCAGTGTGACCATTGACCTCAGGTTTGTACTTTTTTAAGAATTTTTATCACAGCCAGTGCAGCATTTGCAAATTACTTTTACAGTCCAGCTATTCAAATCCTGGAAAAAAATCAAGGATTTTTCAAGGTCTTTTATTTAGTATTACAGCAGCTCCTTTTTAATGTTTTAGATTAGGCCAAAATAAAAATGGGAAAAAGGATATTTTCAAATCGTTGTTTTAGACGAGGGTCTTTTAAAGTCAAAAAAATTAATTGGAGAGTATTCACCAAAGCATTCAGTATTTAAAATAAAATTGAGGCGTTAACATGTGACTAATATGTGCATGTAAAATTTACCTCAGAGAAAAAGGCCCATCATTATAATGACTGATCGTGTTTACATTGGCATAGAAACTTCCATAGAAAAATCCCGTCTAATCCTATGAAGAATGAGAATGTGCCCTCAGACTAATACTGTCCATTAACTAGCAATATAGAAGCAAGTAACATCATTGTTTGCATGGTTAAGTATTTTAAATCAATATGAAATAAGAATTGAAATGGAGTGACGTTGTGAAAAGCTTTGCGAATGACATTTTTATGTTGTCTTTAAACTAGGCTTTTAAACTAGGCTAAAGCTATTGGCTTAAAAAATGAACAAGCCCTTCAATATGTCCCACACCAGTGAGCTGTTTAAGGTAAAAATATGTCAACACAGGAGAGAAAATGGCGTTTCTTAAAGCATTTTAAAGGACGCTTTAAATGTCACTGAAATAAATGTTTGGTACATCCATTGTTCTTATTCAGTCCTCTAAGCCTTTTCTGTATAATTTTGGAAGAGTTTGATTTGGTGCTGCCCTGCCAGTTACCTTTGCCAGCACTGTTCTGAGATCAGCCCTTCCCAGCGTCTGCAATGGGTTCGGTGGGAGGGCCATCATCCAGCAGAGGGAGGGGCTAAAAGGGCTGGGGGGGGGTTTAGTTCTATATTTGTCCTCTTCCTCTGTTGTAATTAGACATAGCAGCATGCACATCCTCATGCTGCAAGATGAGATGGAGGCTCCAAAACGGCCGCATTTCAGATGGAATGCAGAGATGCAATGCGATGTTTTGCTGCAGTGGACTGCAGCGCTGATCTTTATTCTGCTCTAAATCCGGCTGCTTGTTTTTGATGAGCTGGGCTGACTGAGCGCAGGCTGCGGGTCTGTGGGGGTGTGTGTTATTGCGTTTGCATGCGACAGCCGTGCAGAACAGGAACAGGGAGCGCTGAATAAGGCAAGACTCAGGTGGGAGACTATAGGGGACTGGGGGGTTGTCTGTCAGAATGGGCCTGGTCTTGCTGATAAGAGAAAGCACGTAGCGTTTCGGTGAGTACGCAACCCGTTCCTTTAAGAATTGGGGGCAAGATCAGTATTGTCATTTTTACATGGGGGAAAATGATATTTGTGGCTGTTGTTCTCTTGGTTTAATCGTTTGCTGTGCCTAACAAAGTGAGTTGTATTTTTAAGGTGGTGGTGTAAGGTGTAGTTGAATTCGATTGGCTTACATAGTGTTGCACGGTTAATACATGCCAACAAACGTGTGTGTCAACAAATACGGTTAACAAAGCGGCAACCAAACGATTAACAAAATGTCAACAAAGATTATAGCTGTAGATTTATGTACAGTACAGTTATGGCGTTTAGGTCAGTATTTGGTTGAATGATGTCATGGAACTACTGTAAATTGTTTGGATTGTCTGTATTACTTAAGTAGGTCACATATTTACGTTAGTTTTATTTATAAATAATCAATGCTTTCATTTGTTTAATGCAGTATTGAAGTGCCTCAGTGTTGCATCGGCACTTTCTAGCAATTAAAAGGAAGAAGTTGTTCTCTTTGATGTGTCTGTTGAATGATTAATAGACAGTCTGCATTACTGAGATGATACAGAGATGTTAATTACAACAGACACTATAAAGACACACTGTGTCTGTGTGGAGTTTGCAAAAGCATTCATTATTATATGGTGCATCTGAGTATAGAAAAAGCTCATTTGTATTTAAGGAATTTTCAGTGCAAACATTTAGTTTGGGATTTAGTGTGTTAAAAAAAATCTGAAAATAATTAGCAATAAGGATAATTTTTACACATGCTGAATGAAATACAGTCTCATCTGAATGAGAAAATAACATTAACTTAATTAAATAATTGTGATTATTATTATAGACTATTTCCCTAACACACTACAACTTCCTTGTTTTCAATAATCCTCCTTTGATTGTATTACGTTTGCTTGTGCTAAGTATATAAATGCAATAAATGATTTCAGATATTCTCATTTTCTTCACAGGTGTCCTTAGCTGAAGATCAGAACGACCTCACACACGGTGGTCTCGACTCAAAGGAGTTGGTGTATCTGGTTCAGATCTGTTGCCAGGTAAGCTTATTTCACACACAGACAAAAGACTGAAAGAACAGAGCCTCTGTAGCCCAGTCTGTGTGACAAAGGGGAAAATAAATGCCCGGATCGCTGAATTGTTATGGCAACAGAGCTAAAGCCATTCCTCGCGGCTGGGTTTGGAAAAAAAAACGAAGTTATAAAAAGAGCCTTAAGAGGTTCAGATCAAACGGGGAGGCCAACCGCATTCATGCACAGTCATTTATGTTTCATGAGTCAGGGCTTAGGAAAAGACAGGATTTTCGGAGCAGAAATTCCCTATGAAGACACTGGAAAAAGGAAATGCTGTTGTTCCAGTATGGCTGGCCTGTTCTGTGTATTGAAAGGGTATTACAAGTTGTTTCATAAGCTGCAGGTTTTTGTGTTGTGTTGAGATTTGGAAGAATCATGCTGTAGTCCTTCCCTACTATAGGAACCTCATTGTTTACATTGTTTACCAACATTGGAATGTAAATATTATAGGTGCTCTATAACAATAGAAAAATGTCAAACAAGGGAGAGATTGAGATTCTGATGTATTGTATATACAGTACAGTAGAGGCCGCTTTACATTGTTTACATGTCGTAATGGAAAAACATAGTGTGATGTCACAAACAAGTCCAGATAAGGAACAACATATAGGTTGTTGTTATAACTGAGAGGAAAACTATACTGTTAAACCGAAGCAAAAATGGCATTACCATATTATTATTTAATACACAACCATTTTAATAGGAACCATATAACTTACTTGTGGTTTGTTTGTTTGAATGTTTTTGAGTATTTTTTTAATGTTACCTATCTGAAAGACCTCTCTCCCTTCTTCCTCTCTCTCTCTGTCTGTTTCATATATACTGAAATATATTGTACTTTGTTCACCATTTCTGCTTGTGTCTCTCAGGGTCGTAAGTGGACAGTCAAGCGTTCGTATGAAGAGTTCCGTGTCCTTGACAAACACCTCCACCTCTGTATCTATGACAGACGGTTCTCTCAGCTCCCTGAACTGCCTCGGATAGACAGCCTGAAGGACAAACCAGAGGTAGATACATCTCACATGCCTACCTCAAAGCAGCCAGGACTTTAAATGCAGTGATACATTCATTAACATTTATTAGAGACATGCTCCATTGGAATCAATCAAGTCCTCCATGCTCTGCCCCCTATAGAGTGCTTGTCATGTGACACATGGAGATGTGTTAAGAATGTTTAACTTCGCACCCTAGCTAAGATGAAACCTCATGTGGAGGTGGGGCTACACTCTGTGAGGCAGCTAAACTATAGAGTACACCAGTCAAGCACTATATAACTATAGAGTACAAGCAGTAACAAGATTACACATGGAATGTTTTCATCAAATAATGCAGTGATTTGAAAATTATACATTGGAAAAACTGACTTCCCCTGAATAGAAAAAGGGAACAGATAGAAAAACTGAGACATTGCTAGAAGAATGGAGGCTGTGTTTTAGTGAAATTAAAGGCTCTTTCTGTTTCTCTATCACTGTTTCTTTTCTTTATCCACAGACTCTTTTCCAGATGCTCACTGCGTACATTTCACGCCTCTCAGCCATTGCTGATAATAAAATCAACTGTGGGCCTGCACTCACATGGATGGAGGTATGTATGTGTGTGTTTATACAATGGATATTACCAATACAAACATAGTAACATATCAGTTACAGACTGGTGTGTCTATATAATATATATATATATATATATATATAAGTACTAATAATAGTACTTATATAGTACTCTAGTACTCTACAGTACAATAGTACTCTACTGTAAATAGGTAATACAGTATATACATGATATGCAAGAAATATACATGAAGTACATTATATGATAAGTAAATATTGGCTATATTCTTGCAACAACCTAAAGATTTCATAACTGTCCATGTATTTAACAATTTCATGATGAAAGAGACTGAAAAAAGTTGCTTTTTTAAGTGGACAACCACATTCTTTAAATATAGAAATGTTGTATGTATTGGGTTTAACAACAACAAATTGCTCAGACCATGTCATAAAACTCAATTTTATTGTGGGACAAACGTCAGACTTCCCAATAATGCATCCACTCACACATATGCTCTTCTATATGCTGCTAGTCATTAACAAGATTTTAAAGATTACCAGGATTAAATGCGCCTGACACGTCTCAACGCGCTTCATCACAGAAGCTGTTTGCTTGCTGTTTCCCAGGGTCTTATGCTTATTGTAGACAGACCTCACATCTTTCACATTACACTTGACAGGTGGAACCCGTATTATACCGTCTTTTCACAAAAAATTGGATTTTACAGTTTTTGAGGTTAACGGTTGCGGACATATATGCGTCGTTGCATGTTTTAACGTGTCTGTTTTCACTCTCCTAGATTGACAACAAAGGAAACCACCTGCTGGTTCATGATGAATCATCCATTAATGTTCCTGCTGTAGCTGCGGCTCATGTCATAAAGCGCTACACCGCCCAAGCAGCAGATGAACTCTCCTTTGAGGTGATGTCATTTATTGGTCTGTTGTGTCTTCTCTGTTAAACACGGGTTTTGTGGTGCAGTCAGTATTTGTGGTGAATCAAGCGCAATCTCTCTTTTAAAGGTAGGAGATATAGTATCAGTGATCGATATGCCTCCAAAGGACGACACAGGCTGGTGGAGGGGAAAACATGGTTTTCAGGTGGGTGTAATACAGTGCATTGAAGTGCTTTATTTTATATAAGCCCATATGTCTCCAGTCAGTGTATATTTGAGGCAGTTTTTATGTTACATCAGAGTCAAAACATCATTACAGTCTGTGTTTCTTTACTACTGATAAGGGAGGAATCTTGGTGTTGATAAATGTGCCATAAAGTAATTACTTCTGATACACAAGTCCATATATTTATATTGTGCTGAAGCAAGATTGTAAACGTTATATATCCACACATGTATTCATATCTGTATCTCAAGAGATGTATCTCAAGAGATGTTAAAGAGTGTTTAATGAAAGCAGTTGTAATAACTTTGTCTTTGTTGAAATGTTATTTAAAGTGTTCAATTGTGCTTTGAAAAAATGGCATTTATCTTTTTTTTGTCTCGTTCCACAGGTGGGATTTTTCCCTTCTGACTGTGTGGAACTAATTAGTGAGAAAATCCCATCAAACGTGACTAACTCATTGGCCAAGCCAGGTATGCACATTTTGTCCAGACTGTTTGTTTTTCATAGCTGAGTGACATCAGCCACAGCATGTTTGAGGTACAATATGTGCCTCATCCTTCGTGTTTGTTTAAAAGCTTTGTTGTTGTAACGTTCTGTAGTGTCTAAAAAGCACGGCAAGCTGATCACATTTCTGCGCACGTTTATGAAATCACGGCCAACAAAGCAGAAGCTAAAACAGCGAGGTATCCTGAAAGAAAGAGTGTTCGGCTGTGACCTTGGAGAACACTTGCTGAACTCGGGCCATGATGGTGAGAACACAGAAACATAATTTTATTTATTTTATTATGTACTTCAACACTGTCATTCCTTATATAGCAAATTCCAGAAAAAAACACTTGGAGAAAACACTTGGCTATGAACGGACATCATGATTAAACCACTAAATTTAAATTGAATGGCATATAATTTATGTTTAAATTGCAGCTTTAATGTGTGTTGGTCCAACAGTCCCACAGGTCATCCGAAGCTGTACTGAGTTCATCGAGAGGCACGGAGTTGTGGATGGAATTTACCGCTTGTCTGGAATTTCCTCCAACATTCAGAAACTGCGGTACGACGGCCATTTCCTGTTATTATTAAATGCACCTCATCTTATAATAAAGATCATGAAAAGATCATTCCTGTGTCCGCAGGCATGAGTTTGACTCCGAACACGTTCCTGATCTCACCAAGGACACTTATATCCAGGACATTCATTCAGTGGGATCGTTGTGTAAACTGTACTTCAGAGAGCTGCCAAACCCTTTGCTTACCTACCAACTCTATGAGAAATTCTCTGTAAGTATCTGCAAACATTGACACACACCCTATACTTAGTATTGGAATGCGGCAGTGATGTCATTTTTGTGACAGGATGCTGTATCAGCCACAACAGATGAGGAAAGGCTGATCAAAGTCCATGATGTCATACAGCAGCTGCCTCCCCCACACTACAGGTTAGAATGATGCACAGCACCCTCTACTGATGAGAAAGGGAACTGCAGTGGACTCTTTATGAAATGATTTTAATTAACAGCACGGGAGGGAATTTTTCCACGTAGGGTGATATTTAATTCAACACTGAGAACGCAATAAAATTATTGCAGTAGGTTTTATCATATTTTATGACAGATTTATGCATTTATAAATAAAATCGACAACTAATTGGCTTTTAAAGGGTACATGTGGTCATTCGTGTAGCCCGTTTTGAACTGAGGAAATATTAATTCTCACTATATTTTAAAAGTTTCTCATTGCCTCTGTCTCTTGCTTTCAGAACTCTTGAGTTTCTCATGAGACATTTATCCCATATGGGAACCCACAGTACTGTAACCAACATGCACTGCAAAAACCTTGCTATCGTCTGGGCTCCAAATCTTCTCAGGTGACTTCTAGTGTCTAGCATCTGCTTCCAGCTAGGTTTATCTACAAAGGTATTGCACTTGTAAGGTCTTACAAGTTGTATTCAATGATCTCTTGCTGAAATGTTGCAGGTCTAAACAGATTGAGTCAGCATGTTTCAGCGGCACATCTGCCTTTATGGAAGTGCGTGTTCAGTCTGTTGTTGTGGAGTTCATCCTTAATCACGTTGATGTTCTGTTCAGTCCCAAACTCAGTACTTTGATCCGCCACAGCACAGGTGAGAAATACCTTCCCCCGTCAGACTTGATTTTAGATATAATGCTGTAATTAAGATCTCAAATAAGCTCATAATTCTGGTCTCAATTGTCAGGTCATGCTACTTTAGCTCGGCCTAAATCTCTGCTGGTGAGCTCTCCTTCTACCAAGCTGCTTTCACTGGAGGAAGCCCAGGCTCGAACCCAAGCCCAGCTCAACTCTCCTGTGTCTCCTGACAGCAAGTATATTGACGTTGGAGAGGGACCTGCCGCCCTTCAGGGCAAGTTTCACACAGTCATAGACTTTCCATCAGAGAGGTTTGTACTGATTTTAGCATCGTGGCATTTTCAATGTTGTCTGCTAATTATATGATGCAGATGTGGAAAAGTAACTGGTAATTATTGCTGGTAAATCTAGGAAAAAGGGTTCAACGAAGTCCAAAAAATCTCCAGTTGGAAATTGGCTTTCTTTCTTTAATATGGGAAAGTCCTCTGCTCCTGCCAAACCGAAACTACATCGACATCCCAGTGAGCCCAATGAGATGAAGACAACACCCCTCCCAGGTCCCGCTTTTACCCCCTTCATTAATCACCCAATTCATTTATTCCCTATTAGCAGTTTTATTAGATATTTCCAAAAATGTATGTGTGGACCTCAGCCAGTATATTGGTTTACTGTGGACAGAAGATATGCAGATATTGACCTGTGGTTCACTGTCACAGGTGGTAGAGGAGACACTGGAACACTACGGTCTGCCAAAAGTGAAGAATCTCTGTCCTCTTCACATAACTTTGAAGGTAAAATCTTTAACAATTCACTCTTATTAATTCCCAGGTGCTTTTAGCTTTTGTTATAGGTGTTCATATTTCTCAGTGACAGCCCTAACTTATTTAATCAGCATAAATAGGGAAGTAACGGTTGAAGTAAGTTTGTTTATTTTAATTTATTGCCTGTCAGGACTGCAGTTTGCTTATTCTTCTTTGGAGGCTAAAGTTTTGGACAGAGAGCAAATTAGCTAGTTCAAATTAGCAATATGTTTGAAATCACTTTCAGTACCATGCAATTGTTTCTTAGTGACTTACGAGTTATTTTAGTCTCTGGGAACTGAGCTAAACTGTCATTTTCTTTCAGGTGTTTCAAATGTGTATCGTCCCCGCAGACCTCTCTCCACCAGTGATGCTTTATCCATATCATTCAATGAGGAGCTGTTGGATAGTAGGGCATCTGGGGACTCGCGGTTCAGCCTCAAAGAAGGACACCACAAGAAGGACACTACTGCGTCTTCCTCCTGTGTGCCTGCCCTTATATCTCCTCCACACCTTGCGGCGGATGCTGAGTTTATAGGCATAGCCTCTTCAGACATTGACCCACTGGCCTTTAAATGCAGCATGCAGTCAATTGATCCCACTGTATCTGATGGAAAGAAAAGAGGCAGTCGCAAGAAGGCAGGAGGCAGCCTTGTTGAGTCTAAGCCTTTAGACCAAGTCACTAGTCCCTCTCTGCCACCTGATCTCATCCCAGTACGCTTGGAGGATACAGATCACAACCACTCTAAAGTGCCAGCAGCCCCAGCTAAGACTGGCCAAGAAGGCACCACAAGGAGCTCGGTGGCAAAGAGTGGGACTGTGTCCTGCCCATCTGACATCACATCTCTGAAGAAAAAGCCCAGTGTGTCCTCAAAAAGCGAAGGTCATCAACAATCTGCTAGTTTTTGCAAGGCTGAAAGTAAACCGGCAGATGTCAAGGAGCACAAAAAAACTGAGTCAGGTGAGAACATGCTTTGTATTTTTTTTTTATCTTTTGCTGTCAAAATGTGCTAAATGGCGCTTTGGCAACTAAACACTTAATGGTAGCTAAAAGCATAATTAAATTAGCCTAGCCTAAAAGAGACATGTAATGTCCAGAACCCTCTAGGATGCAGATTTTGTGTGGCTTGGAATATTATCAAAATGTAATTGTTAATTTTACTAACATCTCACTTCATTTTCAAACTGTGCCTTTTGCTTCTGTGTTTCTTCCATCTAGGTGCTGTTACATTTGAGTGCACACCTGGCTTGGTGAGGTCTGTGTCTCTTATAACTCCCCAGCCTTCAGTAAAGAGCGCTGCCCGTATGCTAGCTCTGGAACTAGCTGAGACTGCCCAGCAGGCCACTCGACTCAGCAAACGTGGGAGCTCTGAACCCCCTACACCAGTTTCTCCTCTTCACAATCAGAACCCACTGTTCACACTTCAGTTTCCTCCTCAACGTCCTCTACAGACATCCTCTGATAAAGAGGAACAGTATGTATCTAGCAGAACATTCCCTGATCCTTCCAGCACCATGTCTACTGAAAGCCAGACTGATGCAGGCAGCCTACGCAGCACTTGTGCCTGTCATGGCAGTGAGAGTGGCCTTAGTTTCTCTGATGGTTACGATGCATCGGCTGGCAGCAACTGCACTCATGTGCCCTCTCAGGGTTTCTCTCCTCGTAGAGATTCAGAGATACAACAGGTTCCAAAAAGCCACAAAGTTTCAAGAGATAACATCCGTCATGTTGGAGTAGGAACAGATAGATGCGGTCTAAGCCAAGATGCTGAAATGGAAGTGTATGGCAGTTTACAGCCTTCTGAGTGTTTCTCAAAACAAACATCCTTGGACAGTCAGTCAGCCATTGATGCGCTACACAACAAGCAGGCGGCTAATGCTGCGAACTTCCGAGCCATATTGGCAGAAACAGCCATGCCTGCTTCAGTGCATGAAGTTCTTCCACCTGCTTCAAGCACTCCTCCACCAAGTGTAGTCTATCAGTACCAACCCAAAGATAAAATGTCTTCTCACTCCCAACACTGGCTAAGTCCAGCTGGACAAAGCACGCCTTACTATGAGGCTGATGAGGGGCGTTCCCATCCCAGAGTTCTCTCAAGAAACTACTGCAATACCCTTGCCCCACGATCCCTACATCAGTCTATTAAATATAAAGGTCAAAGGGAAGAATACTCCTCAGCTGGTTTTTATAGGCATGAAGGTCCAAGGTATCCACCGCTAGATGGAGCCTCCGTTTATCCCACCATCCGCAGGGTGCGTTCCATGCACGCTCCACCAGAGGACAAATTTTATTTCCTCCAGCGTCAAGGCAGCCAGAACAAATCTTATCCTAAACCTCTTCCATCAGACATCCGGCCTTACTTTGAAGATGGAAAAGTTCGGTACAGGTACAGCCCCTATTCAGAGGCCAGATATAAAGTGGATCAACGCAGTGAAAACAGTCATGGATACACTCTCTCTTACACTGTCAGGAAACCTTCCTGTCCATCAAAATTGATGGGCGGCAACGAGAACTATCACAAGCCTCTACAAAACCTGCCACTAAACAATGAGTCTGACTTTATGACCAGAGATCTCCAGCCAAGAATGAAGAATTCTTCTGTCTATGAGGCTTTTAATTCTGGTATATCTGACCAACATTTTAGCCAGTCCATTAGACGGGAAAACGCAGCCAACGAGAGGTCATTGGGTCCTGTTGTGCCTCAGCCCCATGTTGTAAGAGGCAGTCGTCAGTGTCAGGAGACGTTGCATTCTAGAAGCAGATCAGACTCTGGAAAAGAGATGCTGATTTCAACTGAAGGAGCAGATGGGAAGTACAGGGTTACCATGGTGTCTCATTACTCCCCAGATCACCCACTTTCTGACCCTGATATGCATCCACTCTACCAGTCAGACCACTATGGTGGTGGGCAGGGAGCCAAATCGTCTCTTACGATGAAGCAGAGTCGATCTATGCACAACTATCCACAACACAGGCTTGAGTCCATAGCACTGCCACAGAACCTGTCCCTTCACAAGGAATACAGCTGCCCAGACTTTAAATACACTGGATCCAGTGATAGCTTCTGTATCACACGTCCAAACCAGGATAGGCAGATGTATAACACTCTCAGAAACTCCTCCAAAGAGGACTACCGGTACATTCGAACAGTGAACAGGGAATATCAGAGGTCTAAGAGATCACAGAGTGTGAAAACTCGTCATCCACCTGGCCAAGCCAGAATAACCCTGGAGCGGGACCACAGACAGTCATTTTCTTCTCAAAGTAGGACAAGAACTCGTAGCATGTATGTGCCATCCCGCTCGGGCTACTCAGATGGCCATGTATCTGTACAGTCAAGGGTCCCTAAGATCAGTCGAGCTGGTTCTGGCATTTATCCCAGTTATGGCTGCAGGCCACCCCATAATGACAGATTGTACTCCACTGCTGTGGGCCATGCAGGTTTTAATCAGACAGAACTCAGGCCTGAGGTGCAAATCTATGCTGAATGAGTATTGAAAAAATGTATTGAAAAAATAATAAAAATAAACAGAAAATAGATCTCTGCAGGGCAGTGGTTTTCTATTGTTAATAGGTAAAAATAATAAAGTTTAAAAATAAATCTAAAAATGCTTTGTTCACTGAAGGGTTTCAATCACTGTTAGCACTGCATACTCTCTATATTAACAGAGTTCCAACAGCTTAAACAAACACTGCATTAATAATACTCCTAGATTGTGGTAACGGGTGATTGTGGCTTTATTGCTGCTTTGATTTGTTAAAGTGTGTTGTGTTCGTTTTGTCATTTTGTTATTAGCAATGGGGTTGCAAAAATAACATGATCTTTATTATAAGAAATTAACAACGGCTTTTAAAAAGTACAGTAGGTGCAATATATAGGAGCCACTGCCTTGTGTTTTTGGATAAAGAGTGTAGTTATGTATTACCATCACTGTGGAATCCAAAGTTATAAATGTCAGTGACATCAGCATATATGATTGACTAAAGAAAGCAATTATGAAAGGTCATAAAATGGGGACGTGTTTTCTGTTTAATCCTCAGTATTTTCTTCCCTGCATTTTATAATCATGCACTTTATAGCTGGTCTGTGTTTTTATGTAACAGGCACTTTAGACATGATCATTTTTCCATTTTTGTGATAAAAATGTCGGCGGCCTGTTTAACCTACTGGTTTACAAATTAAACCAGCAGGTTCCGATGAGCTGCGGTAACCAAGACTGGTACTGTTCAGAGTAACCGCTGTTGTAGATTTTGAACAAGCATACTGTTCTCTATTCTATTTGATTTTATGCATTTTTTATGTTCCCGTTGCTTTTTCTCTCATTAAAGTTATTTATTCAAAATCACGACGTGTGCCCTTGTTGTACCTTATGTAACCGGTGCTTAGATCATGATGTTGTTATTTGACAAAAGCCTGGAAAATAATTGTTGAATTGTAACCATATGGAAATGTTTTGCAGTCTTTACTTACATACCCTACTGTTGTTCCAAGATTTATTGCAGGTCATTTCCACAAGACGCTCCATAAAGCGTTTTAAGATGCCTCTTCATGCCAGGAAGTTATATCATTATCTACCCTTGTTATTGTTACGTTTTAATGCATTTTTTATTAATCATTAATATTAACGACTCTCTCTGTTTATAGTCCCTTAAAAAGGTTCAGCATTGAACAGCAGAGGGCAGTGCAGTATTGAAGACTTAGCTAACGCTGTTCCTGCACCGCACTAATGGGAAGCCAGATCAAAGGTTTCAAAGCCTCGAGTTTCTGATGCAATACAATTATTATTTCGGCAATATCTTTTTTGTACATTGTCCAAAGTTTTATATGTTTAGGATTCTGAGGTGTCAGAATTGGTGATATGAAAAACTGAGGTGTTGACCTCCCATACACCGAAGCCTGCGAATTATTTGATACTGTATTAGATGGACCCCAGACTGGTCTGTGTGTCAGTCAAAACAGACTGAATCGAACCGGAGCTGTAATGGAGAATTATTAAGATAAATCCAATATCTTAAAACACCATTTAATGTATTTGAATGTATCATTATTCCGTATTAGGTTCATACTGTTATTAGTTATATTAGTGATCAGGTTTTTAGGTAAGGGCCTCACGCAACATGTCAATACAATTTTATCGGACTTACTGCTTTAACGTCGACAGCAAAATACACGGTTCGCATCCCCCCTTTTAACAGTAGGTAAGTCTATTTATTTAACTAAGATAACTATGTAAAATATGTATATTTACCGTTGTTTCCCCTGCTATCTGCCACGACAGAGACAACAATCGTCAGTTTTGTAACTGTGACGCGTCATCACGTGATATGTAATAGTCATTTTTGCGGTAGGCCATTTGCATTGAAGCATTTTTTTTCTTAGGTGTGCTGTGTAAAATAAACTCTAAAGCAATATCTGGCATAAATGTAACAATGGTGTTCTTGCCTAAAAAATGAAAGCGTGACAGAATAGTCTTGCACAAGAGCAACAATCTAATCTTTACATTCACTGTGCACTTCCATCCAGAGACCGGCTGGCTGCAATTTTGATGCTACTGAAGGCTGCAGCAAAATAATTCATAGAAGCCTGAAATTGAAGTACATCACCAGCAGCCTGGTGTGGAACTCAATGCACCATGTTGTATTAAATAAGCAGGCGCTGGCTGAGCGAAATTGTAGGATTTGATTGGCGCCGTGTTCAGTCATCTGATTTGACTAACTGTGCGCTTGTGTGACATTAGCAAGTGTAAATGGTACCTACCCAAACACACACAACGTTATAGTGGCTGTGATTAAGACCATAGACATTTTTCCTCTGTAATTTTCAGTCTTAACTAATTGTGTGGAATGGACTAAAATGCCATCAACATACTCTTAAAAATTCACATCATGTTGTTTGTGCGTCAAAGTGGCTATGAGCGACTATAAAATGATGATTTTTAGAAGCAGGAATGCATGGTGTAAAACTAAGCCGTTCTTGTTTGAGTGTCACTAACAGCTGTAAAAATCTGCTATATGAGGAGATTTAGAGCCAACAGCAGATGCCTAGACTAGTGAACCTACTGGCATACTGTCATACGCACTGTGCTGAGGCACTGTGTTCAGGTACAACTAGCCTGGACATACTGGGTCCACAAGACACACTTCATCAATAACTCAGACACAGAGAAAATTCTTAAAGGTACAATCACATATCAAAGCGAGCGCTTTGTTCAAATAAAGAGCATTTGCCCTTGGGTGGCTTGCTTATGTTAGCTGAACTTATACAGTAAATCTTTACAGTATAGAGTGGTGTGTGCACTTCCCGTGACAGTATGAGCCCAGCTTGTAATAACCTGGCACTATAGAAGAATTGTGCCTGCAGTGTCTAAACAAAAATGAATGCTACAGCGTTGCGGAACCTTTTCACGCCGCTCTATCCGTCCATTAGACCAGCCTTTTCTCCCATTTTCATGAAGTTTTTGGGATGGTTCAAAAGCATTGTGGCCTTCTGTCCATTAACAGTGATCAATTTGATCAAGTGCTGCTTTCAACAAGCTTCCTTCCAATCTTATCACAGTCAGCAGTAGGATAATTTATATGGGACAAGTTTCCAGGGGTCTTTACAGTGGAACATTTTGAGGGCTTAGTCACTATAGTGTCCTTGTATGACAAGAGCAGCATAACAATTTCTACTTTTGTGTTCCACAGGGAAAACAGCAGCGGTTTTGGAACATGATGAAGGTGAGTTAGGACAGTAATTTTCACATATCAGAACTATACAAATCTCAAAGTTCATGTGTAAAACCATGCTAGTGTTATTGTATTTATATAATCAGCATGTAGTTTCATATAAAACCTAAAGAAGGTGCAAGGTGTACCTTACTTATACATATTGCTAGTCATGTGACCAGCAGGGACTGTGGATACATAAGGACCTCTTAGTTCAATAACCATCACTGTCCATTTCTCACATGGACCCAGAATGACAAATTGTCCACCATCCCTAATATTTCTTGGTATCATAATGGTGATGGGATGCAAATTGGTCTCAAAAAGACATCACAGCACCTTTGTCCAGAGAAAAGTGTTCTGGCTTGGTCTGTGTTGTAAGATGACAGCCGATGACTATAACTTGCCATAATTCTGCTGCAAATTCTATCCATAATGTATTTTGTATGAATTTTAAATCTGACGCTCCTGTACTTATTTGAAAGCAAAGAAAACAGCACAGACACTGAAATTTTATCTTGTCAGTGATGTTTTTGCTTTAAAGATGAATAGAAAAAAATTGCATTCATTCAATTATAATTCTGAAAGTGAATATTTTCCATTTGATACATTAATACATTAAATTGTACTACTTTCATAGTTACATTTATTCATTTGGCAGACAGTGTTTTTTTTTTACATTTGATCAGTACTTGTGTTCCCTGGGATTAAGCCCACAACCTTTGCGCTGCTAACACAATGCTCTACCAGTTGAGCTACAGAAACACTAAACACTATAATTTGTGCCCAAATATTACTGTATTGTAAATCTTAAGTACAATTGTTTATAATGTTTTTCAACTTGTTAACTGAGGTTGTTTGATAATTCAGAGAGTCTATTTTATTTGCTTACTTTAAAAACCTGCAAGGAAACCGCAGAAAGCAGAAACTGAATTTTAATTGTGCTTATCTCTGATCAATGTCTTGCTTTACTAAATTTACATGCAACCGGCCAGAATCTTGTTTACTTTATGTCAACTTGCCCTTCACTTTATATCATAAATTATCTCATTATGTATTCCTAATGATCAAAACATAAGACAACTCGATGATTTAGAAGTTGTTTTTCCCTCTGCCAGTATCATTTAGATAAATCTGAGCACTGAGAAGTTTATTTGGGGAAAACTTGTCATATTAAGGACTCTTGGGAAATGCATGGCCTCGGTTTCCTGGTGCATTGATGGTTTTGTAATGCTTTAGGTCACAGTTAGTATAAACATGCGGTACTGAGAGCTGAATGTTGAAGTGCTGTGAGTACTTGTGTATTCTGTGTTGCGTTCATGCTGCTTGTTGAAGTTTGTTTGGTAAATCTTTGAAACTTGTTTTCATCTTATCAGGCTAATTCTGCAAGCAAACAAAGGATCTTGTGTCTACGCCTTTGTTAATACCAAACTCCACAACACCAATCAACCAAAATTTCACACATATGAGGCAAACAATATATCAGGATTTATATGAGATGCGTGTTGTGCAAAATCCCTAAAAATAATTTGACAAGCACAATTTTCTTTCCTTTGTTAACATATTTTAATGAAGAATGTCCATTTTTTGGATAGCAGATAGCCAGAAGATATAGTTCAAACCCAGTTCATTTAGTATCAGTTGCAGATGGGAGGGACATTCTTATTCTAATTTAGAATAAGAATTAGTATTTCATTGGATGATATCCTGTGTAGTGCAAGATGAATCATCAATATTTTCTTCTGTGTGTTGTTAAGCTGCTTGGAGAATCGACTTCTAGGTGTAGACTAGAACAACGGTTTTTAAAATCAATCAATTCAATTTCATCTCACTCCTATTCCAATAAAGCTAATCCAAACCTTGATTTTCTGGTTCAGGTGTGTTTGATTAGGCCTGGAGCTGAACTCTGCAGGACTTCAGGAACGGAACTGAAAATCCTTGTGCTAGTATATAGTTTGCTTTAAAGCTAATAGATATGGATTGAATGTCAAAACTCCAATTTTGTTTGAGTTTACAACTATAGCAGTTAAAGATCTCTGTCAGAGATCGGTGGGTGAAGACAGCAGATTGAACCTGAGATAGAATCCATGTAAATTCAGTTTCTATGAAGACTATAAAAGAGCTCTTCGATAAAAGAGCACTCAAAATGATTATCCATTTACCTGAAATAACACAGTTGTCCAAAGACTAGCACCAGTGCCCTCAGAGTTCAAATAGTCCTTTTATTAACGTGCCCTGGAGTGACCAAGCCAGCGCTGACGGACAGTTAAGAAGACAAAGCCTCACCCATGCCCTTAGCTGCTGTTCTGTCATTAGTGTTAAATGCAGCAGGACAGAATTCGTCTAGAAAGCTTGATGGTGGTCCTAGAAACATGAAATGTAAAATGTAAGGTCCAGTGGGGAAGTTCAGATGTGCCTGTTGCAATTCACACACACACACACACACAATTCACCCTGATTATACATGTGAGATTGTACCTCTGGCTCTGGCGTCGGCATGCTGATGGCTTGATTATCTATGACGAACGGAGCTCTGATTCTCATTTTTACACTCTGTGGAATAACTCAGCTGCAAATGTACGGCTCTGATTTGACTTGACACCAGGAGCAAAAATCTATCAGGAAAAATGGATTTAAGTTGACAAACCTCTGAAAGCTATTCATCTGCATTCTTTATGGAGAGTATGATAATACAATAGGGTGGGGGAAGAGCAGAATATTTGAATATTTATAAATCGGTGTCGCTGTCCATTCTGGCCATCCAGCCAGATGTCCACTGATATATCTCTATGCCAGAGCCGAGCACCGCCTGCCAAAAAGTTGTGGCGTAATGGATAAATTATGCCCATTTCTACCAGAGGTTTAGAATATTTAGCGCTCAAACAACAATTAATGTTCATTGTTACTGTTTTAATTAACACCAACTACAGAAATGAAGACAAAAATATGACCTTCAATGTCAGATTTACTATTTACTACAATATAAGGTCAGTATTGTATCATGTGACCATCATATTTTTTATAACAAATATACAGGGAAAAAACTATAATAATTTGTACTTATACAATACAGTCATGAGTTGACAGGAGATTTTTTTATGTCACATTGAAATGTTCTATATATAGAGACACTGTATAATGTTATGTATATGATATGTATAATGTTAATAAAATATTAATGGTAATTTGTGTAAATTATTGTTATACATTGAAGTGCATAAACTTTTTTAGCATATTTTTGAAGATTGTGTGCTGGTATAACCTTTCATAGAGCTATTTCATATCAATACATTAATTTAAAAGTGTCAGAGCTACATACAGCATGACAAAAAATACCCCTAAACCTCGTACCTTGTGCAAACATTAATAAACAATCACCAGACAGTGGCCACACCGTTTTTGTTTCCCTAA
>JBAJNP010006725.1:0-16208 GCA_036877545.1 Yasuhikotakia modesta | reverse complement strand
GGGTTGGACGCTGTATGAAAGTGAGGCTATTTTTGTTTATATATACAGATAGATTTGATTTTTACCCTAGAGGTAAGGCTGTTTGATTTGGACAAATTCATGGTTAAAAAAACAAGTTTGTGCATAATTCACGCGTTTTACAAAAACATGTGCTCCTCTGCTTTACTGGCCTGATTTACTTTAAATGCATTAACCATAACTGCATCCTTTTATGTATGTAACATAAAATTTTATTTTTATGTTACATATAAAAATATTTTCCCTATTTTCTTTTTTTTTAAGAAAATAGGGACATTTCTTTCTAGTGTTTTCTGCATGAATTACAAAGTCATACAGACTGTAAGACTGTAAAGTTCACCTGAACTCCATCTCTGATCAGTTTATTTACTGACAGTTTCATCACGACAGCCCCATTCATACACACACACACACACGCCGGTCTGATGAGGAGCCCAGGAAGTGGTCATGCACTGCAAAGCAGAGTTTAATGATGGCTGGCACCGCATGACATCTGGGCCTGTAGGTGTTCTGTCCCGCTCGCCCTGAGGGCCGCTGAGGGGAGGGAGCTGAGCAGGTTCATTTGAGGTTGTTGTGTTTCGCTTCATGCCAGATGATATACAGCACCTGCCTCCCAGCTGTTCCTCACTGGCCAGAGAGAGAGAGAGAGTGTTGATGCATCTGTGGTCTGTTTAAGGGCCGAGCAGATGTCATCTCCTCCTCTATTCCTCACTTTAACCATCAGATTCATTTCCTCTCTGATTTTGTCCATTTGCTTCTGAGGAAAGATGGCGGGGCAAAAGCATGCAGGTGATTTTGGAGAGATCGTGGAACATTATTCAGAAACACAGCTTCTCTCAGGAGTTTCCCTCTACTGGACTTGTGTTCATTCATTTCTTCACTTTGGCCTCATTCACACTGCAACTGATTCAGATGTCACTCCGTTTCTGATCCTGTTCAGCGCACACAGATGGTGTCACGTCAGAATGATCGTTTTATTAGATGAACTCACATAGACACAACAACAATATAAACACACAGATAAAGCATCAGTTCTGTCACAGCCTCAAATACGTGTTTTTAACCTGCATTATTCTATACCATAGGTTTAAAAAGAGAACAGGGTTTAAGGATAAATCATGATGTTTTTATCAGTTTATTAAACAGTGCACAACACTTGTCCAGGTGCTAATATTAATTCAGACAAAAGTATCTGTTTTCTTGTATTGCAGGAGATGTGATATGTTAATGTTACTGAAATGTTCGTGAGCTGAGGGTGATTCCTGACAAACACGCTAAACTCAGATGTAAAGGATTTGCTTGAAATGTGATTGTCACTCTGAAAGTTTGCAGTGTGTGTACGTGGCCTTTGTTTCTTAATGCAGCTTCTCTCTCTCTCTCTGTCTGTCTGTCTCTCTCTCTCTCTCTCTCAGCGTTTCCCCCTTTTTCCACATAAAGCTGTTTTTCATAAACTAGCCTGGAATAGCAGTCCCTGAGGCCTAAGCCTGAAACACTAGATCTGTGTGTGTGTGTGTGTGTGTGTGTGTGTGTGTGTGTGTGGAGGCTGAAACACTAGACTTTTTTGAGTTGCTGCCAAACAGATGCAGTCACTTGCAGTTCCACTAGAGAAACCTTCACGGCTCGCTCTCTTTCTCTTTCCATCTTAAATCCTCATTCTCTGATCAACTTTGTACTGAATGTGGCAGTTTGGTGAAGGATGAAGGATTTCTCCAGAGCTCCATAAATATCAGTTGTTCATATGATGATGATTCACACTGCATGAGAGACTCAGACACACTCATATTTAAGATTAGAGATCTAAACTACTGTATAAGTTAACACGAGACCAACATTAATCCATTTTAATATTTAAAGTACATGTTCTCTCTTTTCTTTCTCACTCAATATTTGGTTTCACTTGAAATGAATCGCTTTACTGAAGAGATGTAGTACACGACTCGTTTGGCACCCATGAATATAGCCTTTCTTGACTCTGTTTAATAAGTAATCACTTGGCAACACCCAAACAACTACCCAGAACACCCTAGCAACGGCATAGCAACACGCTGGCAACCCCACGCAGCACCATATGGGTGTTGGGTTTCACACAGCATCACTCAAGACGCACATCTAGAGTTTGTGTTTATTGATGGGATGCAGCTAAAGTGACTTTATATCATGAGGACTGTCAGGACAGGCCTGTCCTGCTACATGTTCCCCAGAGCATCTGTCTCTCGTGACCTCATTCCAGCCTCTGTGTGTTTCATCCACACATTACACGACAGTCAGTTGTGCTGGGTTTTTATAAAATGGCACCATCATCTGCCACGTTAAGGTTTTAGGCTGTTTGACTGGAGGTCAGAGTTTATGGGTGTACATGTATCTGTTTGAATGCATGCGTGTCTTCAGTGTGTAATGCTGTTTGTTCTTGTCTATTAGTTGTCTATTGGTTCTCGTCTCTTTGTGTAGATGTATGTTCTGAACTCTCTTCACTTTTCTTGGCAACATTTTCTGTCTGCCCTCCCCCTCCTGAGTCTCAGTTTTTTGGCAGAACCCTCTGTTCCCAGAGCTGCTTCAGTCTCTCTCTCTCTTTCTTTGTATCACTTTCTATAACACAAAATGACACGTTCAAGTCACTTGATCAGTTCAGCCGTTCTGTGCGCTGTGCAAACATTTAAACAACATTCAAACAACGTTCAAACAACAATCACGTTTATTCTGTTTGTCTAAAGAAAGTGTGATGCGTCACTTTCACAGGATGTTTTGGTCAAAGTCTCTATGATCTCCTGATCTCAGTCCTCTTAGGGTGCAAGTTTACTGAACTTATTTTAGTTTTAGTTGTTAGAAAGTCACACAATTTAGGGTGTCATTCATTGCCTCAGAACAAGATGCACACTAAATGCCTGAACCTTAAATGGTAAATATTTACACCTAAATATAAGCAAAAACAAGCACACTACAAATAAATAATAATGCACTTTTTTATTATTGTGTTTGAAAAACGGGGCCAACATATGTAAAGTGTGTGTGTGTGTGTGTGTGTGTGTGAAGCAGAGAGATTTATACCTGGTATCCTGTGCAGCGCTAAACACACTGAACTATTGTGAAGCCTATTTAACAGTCACATCCTGTCTGGGTCACCGGGTACTCTGAGGACACACACACACACACAGTGGACATACATCCTGCTGGATTGTGCACAATAAAGTCCAGTGAGGGAACAGCATTATCACTGCATTTCTCTGCATTTGTATGGCATACATGGTGTTGTATGTCATCATCACGGTGACCTTGCGCTGTTGTGTTGTGATGGTGTGGGGACACCAGCGCTGGTGTTTGTTGTTATTGACACTACAGTGTGGTGTTTGTAGATTAAGTTGCACACCTGTGCCGGACTGAGAGGCCAGAATCACATCACCTGCTTTCTCTGCAGTGCTCCTCCCTGCCGCCGGCGCCCCCTGCTGGTCACCACCACACAACTCTCTTCAGATGAATGCCCCCCAGAAACATCAGTTATTACTGTTTCATTTATAAATACACACACTGTTCATCTGTTAAAGGATGCAACACTTTAACATGATCTGCAGAACTTCAAAATTATTGATGCTCCAAACTCACAATTTAGTCATTTATATCTGTATGTGCTGCTGCCTGTCTTCAAACATCTAAAGCTCATAACATCTCCATCAGTGTGTGGAGAACTGCTGTGTGTGTAAATCTCTCTTTATGTGCTCTGTATGTGTTTGTTCTCTCTCTCTCTCTCTCTCTCTCTCTCTGTGCGTGGGGTTAGGGTTAGGTTATATTGTTCATAATGAGCTGTGTATAAAAACAATTGAAATCTATGGAAGGCCCCCATTTAGATAGATAAGTAAACGTGTGTGTGTTGTGTGTGCGTGTGTGTGCGCGTGCGTGTGTGTGTGTGTGCGTGCGTGTGTGTGTGTTGGCAGACTCTGGCTGCAGACGGGCACACAGATGGGTTACAGGCTGTGCCGAAAGCACTCACACACACCTGCTCCTTCATACACTAATGTACAAACACATACGCATTGACAGAACACACACAAATTAAAAAAACAGCTTGCTTTTAATGAAATAAGCATCATAAACTCTCGTAAATAAGTTAATGTCTCCCGATGAGCCGCTACCTAAAGCTCTTCATATGTGAGAGCGGACAGATGTTCTCTCACTGACTCTGAACATCCATAATCCACAGTAACAGAGGCTGACACCACACGCACGGCTGTGTCCTCCAGCTACGAGATGTTTCCCGTCATGACACTGAGCTGCCGATGAGAAATAAATAATTACAGCCGAAAGAAAGGGGGAGAATGATGACTATTGGCTGATAAACGAGTGCGGAGAGGCGTGGAGTGAGAGGCGGGGAGGATTAGGGCGCTTTGGAACACTTTAAGAGCATTACGGATTAAAAAAAGGTCAGAATGTTTAGCAACATAATGCTAAACCTCTTAAGCGAAACCCAACTGCATGCTGATAAACAGAGATGGGGTGAGGGGCTGAATGAGGCTTTAACATCTGTTTGGGTCAGAGAGACACCAGCACAGACACACACACCAAAACACTCTCATGTCACTGCAAATTATAACAGAGAAGACATGTGAGGACTTGAAAGACAGATCAACCAGAAAAGGAAATTCTGTCGTCATCCCTCGTGTCCGTGTTCCTCCAAACCTCCCAGTTTCTCTCCGGTGAAACAAATGCAAATCTTGTCCTCCTTTGTAGCTCTCAAATCAGATACGGTGCCTTTAACTGCACCTCCTAATAACAACCTCAAATAAACCCTGTTTGATTTGAGCTCATGTACAGAAGCTGTATGTTTTTGCGTTTCAGCTGGTCATGTCTGTATCTTACATCTACTAAAGAAAGAAAGAGGTTTGGAACCACATGACGGAGTAAAATGTTCTTTAAAAATGTTCTTACATATGGCAAAGGCAGAACAAACACACAGAATATATTGTGATCTGAATGAACAGTGCATTAGACATAAATGTATCTAAGCAGAGCTCTGAGCATGTGATGTTGGGTGTTTGTGTGACAGTATGTGTGCATGTATGTAGAGTCTTTACAGTCTGTGTGCATTCAATAAACTTCTGCATTTTGTGGTGCTTCAAAGTTTGATGAGTGACCTGCAGATTTGAAGAAAACTTCTACTCTTCTGACACTCGACACACACTCAGTCTTACTCTCGCTCTGGCTTCATGTGTCCTGCAGTATTTTGTTTGCGCGTGCAGCATCGCTCACCTCCCGCAGGGCTGGATGCTGTTCCTAAATGACTGCATGCTTCATACAATGTAACCTATATGTTTTCCAACCGCACTCATGGGTTCGGTTCTGTGTTTATCCTGTGTGTATATGTGTCAGTGTGTGTCGTCAGCTAGCAGGAATGTGTGCGCACCGCCAATGCTAAAATGGCTGCCAAAGACTAAAATGGCTGCCAGGATTCTGGAAAAAGAGAAAGCGAGTGAGATGGAGACGACATGCTAAAGAGAGAGAAAGAGACTCTCTCGCTTCTTTTCAATGTTTAGATTGCTGTTCTTTTGTTTGTGCGAGTGTATTTGTTCTAATCTCTACACACTCTATACAATCATGCTGGCATGAGCCGTGTGTTCCCTTATCAACTACAGCCAATGATAAACACCTCCACAAACACACACAAGCGTGCAGCCCGCCAACCTCATCTTTATAAACCCCACTGATAACACACACACACACACTCTTTCATCCACATATACTGACACACTGAGACTGACTCCTCGTTCCTTTCATGTGTTCAGATGTGTGTACAGAAATATCTGGTCACACTGGTTTTGTGTGTGAGCAGTGATATTAAAGCATGAAGCTTCTGTGGATGTTTTAATCCATCTCTCTCTCTCTCTCTCTCTCTCTCTGTTTTTATGCAGAATCTGGACAATCTGACAATTCCAGTCAACAAGGAGACTCTGATATCAAACCACCACCAAACGGTATAATAAACCTCACTGACTGTATTTCACACCATAATACTGTCACGTGTTAAGTAACTTCTGAAACGTTTAGTAGATGACTTCACACAGAACCCTAGCAAGTGTTCATTTGCGTTCTTGTGACCTGCTGTTGTTCTGCACTGTATTGTTATAGGTGTTGTTCAGTGATTTGTTTCAGGCCTTTTAAAATATGCTTTGAGCACAGAGTCCAGGTTCCAGTTGGTTAAGGGTTTTGTTTACTTCTCTGCAGGACATCTGAGTTTTCAGGACTGCTTTGTGACTTCAGGGGTTTGGAACGTAGCCGAGCTGGTGCGAGTGTCTCAGAGTACGTACACACCACTGTTTCCATTACTGCTGTTCAGCAGCACAGTCAGGCCAAGACAAAGTATAAATAAATGTGTTTTAGTTTCCTTTCTCACTGACTTTCACCCAAAACCAACACGCAATTACTCAATCATTGTGGTTCTTTTTAATAAATCAGATTGAGGAATGAGACTGAATCATCAAAGGAGTCATCGGTATAAATCAGTCAGACTGAATCAGACAATTCACTGAAGCTCATGTTATTACGCTTGAGTTGAGGTGTTTTTGTGTGATGTATGCTTCTTATAAACAATACAGTTTTGTTCTGGTGACACTTATAACAGAATCTAGAGTTTCTCATGACTTTATAATTTCTAAATTTTTATAAAGTTTTATTTTAAATTTTACAGTTTCAGACCTCAGCTTTTAACGCTCAGACATCTGTTTCTGTTCTGCAGCTCCGGTAGCAACAGCTTCAGGTCCAAATTTCTCACTGGCGGATCTGGAAAGTCCCGGTTACTACAACATCAACCAAGTAGCACTCGGCAGACGCTCCCTCACCTCTCCTCCATCCACCAGGTGAAGAAACTGTCTCGCTTTATCTGCCATCCTCTGTTTGTTTCAGTCTCCGGTGTGATTTTGATCCGTCTTGTTCTGCTTTTGTCTTTCCTCCTCTCTCTCTCCTCCTGTTTTCCTGCTCTCTGTTGGTCTGGTGCTGTAGGTCTGAGGTGGAGCTGTATGCCAGTCTTCCTCGGAGGTCTGTCACACGTCTGCTTCTCTCTCTGTGTTCTTCTGTGTCTTTCTGCTGCAGGGACTCCCAGAGATGTTGATTAATCGCTCACCCTCTCTCTCTCTCTGTCTCTCTCTCTCTCTCTCTCTCTCTCTGTCTCTCTGCAGCTCTAATAAGCGCAAGTCTATAGATGACAGTGAGATGGAGAGTCCAGTTGATGATGTCTTCTACTCCAGTCGTTCTCCAGCCGGCACCAGCTCTCAGTCCAGCGGCTGGCCTAACGACGTTGATGCAGGTGAGAATCTCTCACGACACGGTCCTGTTCCTCTGAAATGATGCTGGTGCCCAACAAAACTATTCTGTGCAGCTAAATCCATGAATGTATAAATGAAACAATGGCATAAATGAGTGTTACAACATATTGTAACACTTAGTGCTTTAATAAAAGAGACTTAAAAACTTTAAACTACTTCCCCAGCCTGTGATGTTAGCAGCTCTTGCTTTAAGGGTCAAACAATGTTTGCTTTCGTCTTGGAAACACTGGATGGATCAGTATCATGTCAGTGGAACAGAGCAACACATTTCTCTCTCTCTCTCTCTCTCTTATGTTAATAATTCCCTTCTTCAGTTGCAGTGCAGCACCATTTGACGAGTGTTCAGGAGAGGAAGATAAAACATGAGAATGATGGCGTGCAGTTTCCATATCATGGTTAGAACACACACACACACGCTAACGCACACACTAACTCACACACACACACACACACACGCTGACACACACACACACGCAGCGGGTACAGACATGATCACCTAGTCATGAAGTGTGTCAGGTCTCTATGTGAGGCTCGTGGTGATGAACAGAACATACTGGAACACAACTAGAGTGTCACGATGACAGACTGTTGGTGTTTAGCTAGCGTGTTAAAGACTCGCAGACCGTCCCTAATGATCCACCGCAGGTGCCGAAACCGCCACAACAATTCCTGTGCGTTTGATGTAGAAACAGACAGAATTCATTTGATGTTTTATGTTACAAAAAATGATCATTTACAAATCTTCTACTTCATGTGATGTGATTAGCTTGAATTTTTCAATTCATGGACCCTCTCCAGAAGTATAGTTTGATCGTCTGCTCAGCGAGAGCTCACACAGAGAGTGAGTCATGTTGTCAGAAAAAACTCAAATCTGCTCAACATTAAAGAAACTTAAATGACGCCAGAAACAAAGCCAAATGCTGCTTTAAGAAAAACTCGCCATCAAACAAATCCTATTAGCACAAACAAAGTTACTATACAAATACAGTAACAAACTATTCTTCCAAAATTCTTCATTCTTCCAAGGTTTGTTTATAATTTCCATTTCTTACAGACTTGCTTTCTGCTGTATTGGGCAAATACTGGGTGCTGTTAAAATTAAGTTTAAAAGCAACATGCTAAATTTAATAAACATTGCAGAACTTTAGTATTAGCTTCAGTTCAGCCGTATGTGTCAGGCGTCACAATTACATAAGAGTGTGAGATCAGGTTTAAAGGAGCAGAGATGACAGCTTAAGCACAATAATGATGTTGATGAAAATGTCAAATATGCAGAAATGAGATTAAATCACATTTTTACTTGTGGGAAGGTATATAGTTTCTTTAAAGGGGTGCAGAATTTTCAGCTATAGCCCTGAATGGAGGACCACAGCAACACACACAACCTTGTAGAAACAAACACTGAGAAAATGCACAACACACAGGTGCACCTCCTGTCGGGGTATTTACCACACACACACACACACACACACACACAATCTGTGTTCTAGTCCCAGATGGTGCTTCTGTGCGTCTACAGTAGTGCGAGACATCTGCTCTGTGTTTGTGTGTGAATGTCATAATCACAAAACAATTCTCTGCCTTCCAAACCTTTAAAGCTTTTGAGAAAAGGACATTTTAAAGGAGGCCATTCTCTACATTATTGTAACATTTAGTTGGTCTCCCTGAGAGGTGCTTTGAGTGCTGCTGAAGCATTGTAGCTGCAGAAATGTGATGTAGTTTAACCAGCCGTCTCTCGCTCCCTCCGTCTTTCTCTCAACCCTTACTCTGTCCTAATCAGGCGTGACCCCACAGGATTCCAGCAACACGTCCAAAATTTGTCCGGCTAAACTGTGAAAGCAAGTGAAAATACTGCATGAGGGAACGCATTGAGTTAACGCACTGCTCTTCTGAGCAGGGTTTGGACCAATGACATTTCACTGTGGGCAGGGCTTAGCTAGTGTGACCCCATCAAAATAAAAACAAAATGTCCTGTCAAGAGCTTGTCATATTCACTGGTTGTTTAGACAAAGAGCTCAGATTTCTGTAGAACTAAACCAGCTACTTTACTTAGTAAAAATCTCACTTACTTTTGCATTATGCATTTTATTTACAGTCAGTTATACCGTTTGTATTTGCTGTAACTGAAACTTTTATATGTAAATATTTCTGTTTGTGGTCAGCTAGCCCCTTAGCTTGTCATATAAGGTCTGATAAAGTTGTGCATGAACAAATTAATTTAGTTTTTTATAAATTTAATGCAGCGATACGGCAACAGCGTGTTGCGTGTATGTGTGGTCGTAGGAATTTTGAATAAATATACATATATAGACTTAACACTTTCACACTTATTTACACACTCCCACACACACGGGTGTTCTCACTGGCACACACACACACGGATGTTCTCTCTGACACACACACACAGCCACGACCAACTAGACTGAATAAAGGGAATTAAGCTGAAATAGGATTTAATGCTTTGTAACGTTTGAGTTGAAAAATAGCATCAAATTGAAGTGAAGTTTAACTGTGTGTGTATGAGTAATGCTAAGCAGTGTGTGCCAAGGACGGTATTTGTGTGTTTTCTTTGGTTTTCTGCCAGTTATGAGCCATCCTGCTCTGTTATCACTTTCTCCTGCAATTTATCACCTTTTCATATTATTTTCATCTTTCTCTCTTTCATCTTTCTAGTGAAAAATTAAACCGGTTGAGATGTTGCTAATTTAACATAGTTACAGAACACGTACAGAAGACTAGGGCCGGGAGGAACCGCACAACCATTCATTGCTAGGAGTTAATAGATCATAAGATCAGGTGTTTACGACGCTCCAGCAGTCCGGTGTGGAGCAGGTCTGAGAGCTGTGAGTGTAGACCAGCGTCAGACTGGTGTGTGCTGTGCCCTGCTGCTGCTCTTGCTGTTTTGTTGACGTTTGGTTTCTGGCAGGATTGTCCTCTCCTGGGTCTCTAAAGAAGCCAGCGGGGAAATTCGATTTCAGCGCCCTGTCCGCACAGACGAGGTCCCCCCGAATGGCCTTCACACATCATCCACTGCCCATGCTGGCAGGCGTGAGACCAGGTGAGACAATCACACCCCCGCAGAGAGAGAGAGAGAGAGAGAGAGAGAGAGAGAGACGGAAAGGAGGGATTTTTCAGTAGAGGATGTGATGTCATTGCAGTGTAGGCTTGTGATTGGTCTAGATTGCTCTTGTTCCACACTAGTCTAAAATTGCCTCTGATGGCACCTGATTGGCTGTCGATGGACGTCTCTGGTTAGCTGGGATAATTAGCTGCTATGCTGTAGCTCATGAGGGACTCCATCCATCCATACACACCCTTTAATCTCTTGTTTGTCACTTTCCATCGTCTCATCCACACTTTCATTCTTTAAGTTTGTTCAGTTGAAGTTTCTGTACGTTTCCCCATCTAACCATCACAGATGTTTATTTTTGTTTCAGGAAATTTAATCACGTCTCTTTAGTTGTCCGGACACACAATTATTTACACTACAGATGCAATGTGGTCACATGACTGAAATATTTTGGCCCCTCATATGCATGTATTTACATGTATGTGTTGGTGGGCAGACAGCTCAGGTGAATGTTAAGAATCAGCGTTTGTGAAGCAGAACAGAAACGTGATGAAACATGACATTTTTATAATGATTTTAATGATCAGAATGAACTGTTTTAGCAGCAGATAGTAAAGTTAATTATCTCGTAGGCTGGTTGCGGTTGCCAAGCAACATAACAACTTGGCACATCAATATACACAGTGTGGTCCCAGTTGTGCGTTTTTCAGCGTTTTACAACAGCCTCAAACCCATCTCGTCCAATCAGATTTGAGAACCACCGCTATCCATTTTCCAATACATCTGAAGATACTAGTTTTATTGTTCTGCTCTCCTCTGTTCCCAGGACACCTGTCCTGCAGCTCGCTGTGATCAGCGGCGCTCGTGTACCGTAAACAACTGCCAAACCGTTTGAGGAACGTTCACCCGACTGTCAGAGAGCTGAAGTTCTCCATTCACTGCAAATTAAGACTCCCTCGTGAATCACTTCAGATTATTTGCGGTTGAGGATGAAGAGAGGAAGAGGCTCAGAAACAGTAGAAGCCACGAGGGAATGTTTAGAAAGCTTCCCAATGTGGAACAGATGCGTGACCGAGAGAATCTTATAAAAACTGCGTGCAGCTCTCTCTCCGTTTTTAAAATTAGCCAGCGAGCATGTTGCTTGTTACAGACATGCTGTCATTCAGATTGGCACAGGACAAAATGTGATGGGGAGAGAAGTGTGTGTGTGTGTGTGTGTGTGTGAGATGGGGGTGCTCTTATCACACTGCTCTTGGCAGCCGCATTCAGAGCGGTTTTAAACGCAGAAAAATCCGTCAGAAACACGCCACATTCACAGGCATTAATGCTGCAGTCTCACAGGCCGCTCAAAACATCTCCATTCTTACCCAGAAGGGAGCGATTCAAAGTTCCCTTCCGTGTTCTCAGCCTTCCCCAATGTCCCAGATGTTAAATCCCATCCGATGGCCCTGAGAAAAGCTCAGAATCGCTATCCATTCGGGTCGGGCTGCAGCCCGCGAGCCCTAATCAAGTAAAGGTCAGCAGGGCCGAGAGCGACGGCTGTAAATGGATTATATGTGCATGTGATTCTAGATGCTTCTCTGCAGCAGACGCTTCTGGTTATAATGTTTATGTAGTTTGTGGAAAAAGCAAGGTTTAGGTTAGGCCGGGAAGAGGGAAGAATGTGTGCGCGTGAGAGACGATGGTTTCTCTGCCGTTTCTAATGCGTTTGTATGAGTTATGGATGGATGTTGGCCGCTGTTGTGAAAGAGATACTGTGCTTTGCTTTTGTGAGTGATGAATAACTCTAGTGAAGATGGAGGAGATACCAGTTTTGTGTGTGTGTGTGTGTGTGTGTGTGTGTGTGTGTGAGAGAGAGAGAGAGAGAGAGAGAGAGAGAGAGAGAGAGAGGGTGCTTATGAGTGCATTTGCATGTGTGTGTGTTTGTTGGCACCCCGTGGCGTCTGGCTCCTGCCCAGTACCTAATGAGATTAAGAAGGACCAAAAAAGCAGGAGAGGAGAAAAACAGGGAGTTTGAGATGAAAAAGTAGAGACAGGATGAGATGGATAGAGAGACAGAAAAATCAGGAAAGAAAAACTGAAATACTGTCTGAAAGTCAGTCAGGAATGAAAGCGTTGTCAGCGGTTACTCTCTCTGTTTCTCATACAGTGACAGAGAATAAGAGCTGGAGGAGGTTAGAGTGAAATGAAAGACAGCATGTGATCTGTGGACTGTGTAAATATTCCTGAGGAACATCAGGCAGGTTTAGGCCAACAGGAGAGAGATAAGAACAGAATCTCTCTTTAACTATAGAATTGTATTATAAAGAGAAGCATAAAGAATGTAGTTTTATATCAACACACACAAAACAACAACATTGGAAAAGCAAATGACACAATAGATTTTCTATTTCATACGTGTTTCACTCACTCTCTGTCTCTCTCTCTCTCTCTGTTTTTTAGGAAGTCCTCGTGCCTCAGCCTCTGCCCTTCATTTTCCTGCCCCCTCCATCATCCAGCAGTCCAGTCCATATTTTACCCACCCCACCATCCGCTACCATCATCATCAGGACCCGCTGAAAGAGTTCGTCCAGTTCGTCTGTGCTGACGGCTCGGGCCAGCCGGGGGCACAGGTACCACACACACACACACACACACTCACACACACACACACACACACTTACACACTCACTCTCACACACACACACACACTTACACACACGCAAACTCACTCACACAGATGCACTCACACACACACTCACACACACACACGCACACTTACACACACGCAAACTCACTCACACATGCAAACACACACTCTTACACACACAGCCACACGTCACAGCTCAACAGCCTCTCTGTTTCTCTCTCTGATCTCTCTAACTCTCCATCTTCTAACACAACAGTCTCTGTTCTCTCGTTTTGAGTTGGGTTTCATCTCCTCATTCTTACTAAAGGGTCATGAAACACTCAGACACATTTATCCAGATGTTAACAGATAATGTCGTGTCTAACAGAAGACATGTCGCTCTCAGAGGAGGAAGTGATTCATGAGAATACGATCTGGATTCATTACAGTAAAACATTCATGTATGAATGATATTCATGAAAGGGGCTTTTCATCTTTAATATTTTGCCTTTATTCAAAAATGTACAATAAATATAAAATTCATTTAAAGGTACATTTTTAAACTGTAGTTATAAATGTTAAACTCTTGCCTGTGTGTATTTGTGGACTGTCTTGTAAAAGTACGATTGTGAGGTGAGTTTTCCACACCATTTTTATTCATTTATTAATTTTCACACCTAATAATAATAAAATGGGGTAGTTTCATGACGCTTTAATACCCCAGTTTGTGCGTTTAACTGGAGTGTCTGTGTGTGTGTGTAACATTCCAGTCTCCTGTGATTGTGTGTGTGTGTGTGTGTGCGCGCACGCCTCCACATTCTGTGTGTGTGTTTGTGCGTGGGCCTCCTCCACCTCCTCATCATCTGTGTGTGTGTGTGTGTGTGTGTATCTGCAGCCAAACGGGAGCGGTCAGAACAAACTGCCCGGCTCCTTCTTACTGCCACCTCCTCCGGTAGCACGACCGGTACCGATGCCCCTCCCCCTACCAGAGCACAAACCCAGCCACACACACCCTGAGGGCGGAGTCGGCTCCCCGGCCTCGCCGTGTAAGTGTCCTCTCAAGCACCAGACCCACCAGAGCCCCAAACTGCCCACACACCGCTGAGAGTTACCCCCACACGCCCTGACCTTCTCTTAGCCAAAATAACACCACAGCTTTTACCATGGAGCCTAAAACAGCTTTACGCAAGTACATAAGACTGACGCTGGTAGACGCGCGTCATGCGTCTCCAAAAGGTCAGAGCGCAATTCGCGTGTGTGTCGCCACTAGGGGCCGCTGTAGCGTTAACTGGTGTTAGAGTTAGTTGTCTTCAATGGTTTTTCACTTTTAGTTTGCAGTAAGCCTTGCTAAGCAAATAAAATTAAGCTAAGCTGTCGATGAGTCTATAGGGAGCTTCCTAAATAATAATACCATCCTGAGACATTTTAGATAGCCTTCAGTGCTTCAGCCGAGTCGTGCCGTTCTCCTGTGTACTTGCACAAAGTATGTTTCTGGCCCTAGATGCCCTGATCTTCTCACCTCACTCTTGTTTTTTTCTCATTCTATCCCTCTTTCATCCTCCTCTTTCATTTCATTTTCTGTTGTTTGTTTGATTGCAATCAGTCACGGTTTTTGCAATCGAATGGGGATGGAGACGCATCGCCACCTCTCATTGGCTGTTGCAACCAAAACGACAGCCAATCACTCCTGTAGATCAGCCTTCCTCCTCATCTCTCACTTTTCATTTTCTGTCCTCAGTTCTTCCTGTAAGTGATCAAATTCAGGGCAGCTGGCATGGACTCCACAAAAAACAACAAACAAAACAATTGACGCCCCACATTCAGCGCTAACGCATTTCCATCGACACGTCACGCTGAACACAGAGGAAATGTGTGCAGATGTGCAGGTGATGTGTGTGGCAGCGGCGCCGGGTTGTGGGTCTTTGCTTGGGATGTGTGTGTGTTGGGATGTGGGGACATGTGAGACGGCTGCAGGGCTGGTGAGCAAACGGAGGAGCCTGGTTGAGCAAACCTTACAAAGACCATCCCTCTCTTTTCCTCTTCTCACAAATGAATGTTCTTTCTCTTCCTGTTTCCTCATTCATTGATGTGAATGGAATGATGTATCAGTCTCAACCTGTCGTATCACTTCATTTTAATGCCTTCCATTTTCAGTGCTTGTACACACGGCTGCCTTATCACGTGTGCTCTCACACACACACACACACACACTCTTCACAGCTCTTATGGAGTCCTCTGTGCACAACTGCCCTGAATTTGACATTTCAAAATAATGGTGCAAACTAATTTTTGTTTATTTTTTAGATTTTTTTACATTTGAATTTTTTCCTCCCAAACTTCATGAGTTTCATTTAGTCAATTAATTTATTCATCTAAAGAATAAACATCTAAAATGTTTCAGTATTATTTTATAATCTTCACATAGTATTTTATACCCTTTAGTTGATGCTAATGAACCACTTCTCACTGTTTCGGGTGAAGTGTGTCATTTATATGGAAACAAACAGGATTTCAGAAACATTGACAATTTGCTGTTTCTACTGGCGACAAAATTTCTCACTGCAGCTTGATGTGACTTTTATTATAGCTAAGATAATAAAAACAACTAAAACTATCAGGTTTTTATTCAAATCTTCAATTTATACAAAACGTTAAAACAATTAATGTGTGTGTGTGTGTGTGTCGCAGCATACCCAGCGTCAGCCTCCACAGCTTCCAACAGGTTTGTCGGCATCGGAACACGGGACAACAACTTTCTAAACATCCCACAGCAGACTCAGGTACACACACACACACACACACAGCAGACTCAGGTACACACACACACACACACACACAGCAGACTCAGGTACACACACACACACACACAGCAGACTCAGGTACACACACACACAGCAGACTAAGGTACACACACACACACACACACACAGCAGACTAAGGTACACACACACAGCAGACTCAGGTACACAAACACACACACACAGCAGACTCAGGTAATCAATCAGCTGTTTGTGATCAGTGTGTGTGGTTACGTGTGTGTGGTTAAGTGTGTGTGGTTAAGTGTGTGTGGTTAAGTGTGTGTGGTTACGTGTGTGTGGTTAAGTGTGTGTGGTTACGTGTGTGTGGTTGCAGTCATTTCAAATGAATTCTGTGCCCGCGCCGCTCGCACCAGCTATAAAACCACAAGCACTTACACTGAGCAGTG
>JBAJNP010006724.1:6462-24723 GCA_036877545.1 Yasuhikotakia modesta | reverse complement strand
AAATCTGCATTGCCTGCAAGACATGGGGAGAAAGGAGAATGACATTTAGTACATTTTAATACATTTGTTCTGGGTATGATTCAAAATGATGTCTGCCTGATTTACTTAACTAATAAAATTTGTTAATGCAGTGATGTACTTTATTACTCTCTTTATTCTGTTTTGTTTTGTTCAACCAAATGTGGATTAGTTCCATTACACACTGCTAGTCAATGCATCACCTTGGGTCTGTCTACCTGTCCCTTCCTCTGAGTGACAAACGGCCATGGTATGTTTTGTTATATATATTGTTATACGTTTATGTTCTCGTTGAGTGTTACTCATTATGACAGTGACTGTATGGCTCAGGCGAATGCACAGCATTCAATAATGATAAACCCAATTATGCTGTAATGCTCATTAATTCTTGACTTTACACTGTGGCTCAAATCTATTTGACATAGTTCTGTTTTCCTTTCAAACGGGGCAGATGCGCATCATCAGCCCAAGATTAACACCAAACCTGAAGCCTCCGTTCATAAACAGTATTTACATAAACTATAGTTAGTATAAAGTCTTGATTTATGATGATGCAAAGGATTAATGTCAAACGGATGTAGTGGCTATAACTTTATTATGACGGGAGAAATTTGTGGGCAGGTATTGCTGAAAGTGTTCAAACAAACATTTCAAATAACATTTACATTACATTTTACATTTAGTCATTTAGCAGACGCTTTTTATCCAAAGTGACTTACAAGTGAGGAATATATCAGCGAGTCAGCATAAAGAAGCAAATAGACATTGGAAGTGCTCAAAATACAAGTTTTGGAGATTGCTCAGAATAATATAAGCCACAGTAGAAAGGGATTAAATGAAATAGGGTAGGAAAGAGTAGAAAAAGAGGGATACATTTTTTAAAAATAACTTACTGTTGAGAAAAATGTAAATCCAACCTTTGCTGAACAGGTCCTTCCTCTAATTCAGTGTCCTCCTCTGATTTGGGCTCAAACAAATAAGGCTGAATCTACGCCATAGCTGTCGGTCCGTGTGTTCGGGCCAGTAAATGGTTCCGCATATGTTTAGAAGCCAGGAGACAACGTCACATAATTATTCTGTGTGATAATTATGCCGTGTGGCAGTGAAGGCAGCCAATCACAGTGAAGCTCTTTCATATCATTATGAGGTTGTCAGAGCCCCTCCAGCAGTGCAGAATTTGCGCAGAACGCTCAAATTCACCCATTAAATAGCCCCGCCATAAAATTGTTTTTAAAGAGGTTTTTAGACAGCTTCTAGAGCATTACAGACTTAACCAAAGTGCTATTCTGTGTCCAGTGTAAGCACTGGACACATATGTCCACATAGCTCCCTGTGGTGGATTGTGGGTCTACCCACACCTCCTTCGAGTCCTCTGGTCTTTCCCCACTTCAAGGAACCAAGGCTCACTCAACCAGAGGTATGGCGGTATCTGAGCCCTTTCTGCAGGTGTCCCCGTTCAGTACACCTGCAACGCTGAAAGATATTCCACCCCCTGGACCTTTGTGAGATCCTATGGCCTCCTGTTAAAGCCATTCACGGCTCCTTTGTCCTTTGCCCTAGCTGTGTTCTTTCACATAGGACAGGGATCCCTCAGTCTGGTGGAGTTGGCATTTTGTTCCCATAGCGTTTAAATGCAGCTCGAGTTCCTGACAGGGAATGTCTCAGGTTACATATGTAACCCTGGTTGCCTGTGGGAACAAAATGCTGCGTCTTAAGCCATACTTTCGGCATCCCTGTTTGCACTTCCTTCATTCCTTTTTGAAGTTACCAGTTTGCTCCGTGAATGCGCTTTTACGCTTTCTGGTCATGATGTCACCCCGTCTGTGACGTATTGCCCTCCTTTTGGACTGATTTCACACGATTCAAAGCATGGGTACGTTCCCATAGCATTTCGATGCAGCATCTTGTTCCCTCAGGGAACCAGGGTAACATACGTAACCTGAGACGTTTTTTCTGGTGGGCCTTTTCACTAGTTTTGACTTTAACCATTCTTGTGACCTGCCCTCCCTCGTTTCCTATATATTTCTGTCAGGTAGTCTGTCAGTATATAACATTTTAAAGGCTTTGTAACGGAGTCTTAGACATGTTAAGATCCATATTCAGACTTTATTTACAGTTTGGTCAGACAGGCAAAGGTTGGCAACAGTAAACAGGAATATCACAGGTAAAACAAGAGTGCAAACACAATACCAAGCAGTGGTCAGGGCAGACAGCATAAAATCAGAGTCCGGATAGCAGGCAGAGTCAAAAGGGCAGGCAGAGAACAATTGTGAAACGGTAGGTGATAACAGTCCAGGTAATAACAATAAATCCAAAATAAAAAATTATGGCATGGTGCTGATTACGAAATCCTGGCAGCTGTGAAGGGCGTGGCCAAGTACGAGGCTGATGGGAGATGGAGTCTTTAGTACTCAGGTGAGGGTTCCCGCTGGCGGTCAGTAGAGGGAGCCACAGGAATTGAGTTTGTGACAGGCTTACAATTATTTGCATATATATAATTAGTATATAACATTCACATTATACATATACTATTATTATATTTTAAATGTATTATAATATATAGAATATTATAATAATTGTAATATTATAAGTGTAAAGTGTTATATTTGCAGTAGACTGATGACAGGTAGACGTAAGCATCTGTTGACACTAAGAACCACTACCTTCAGCTCCTGTCAACTCTGCTTTATAATATGTATCATTTCTGCAATATTACATCAAAATGTCTATTGTCTCCATTGTCAGAACAGTTTTGTGTCAACATTGATCACCTATTATATTTGTAGTATTTGCTAGGGCATTTGTTACTATTACTGTTGCCCAGTAATGGTATGTCAAACTCATTTGTATGGAATAAACCAGTTTAAAATGATTTAGAAGTTTTTGTTAATGTCATTTCCTATCTGCTTTTTGTGGGAAAAATGTAAAGCTTGTGACAAAAACATCATACAATTTAATTTATCACACTAGACACAAAGTGTCTAGATATTTATCAAAGATCAATACCCCATCTGCTAGGCTTTCAAGCAATTCAGAGATAATTAAAGTGACCCTGAAACCATATAGTAACATCTTCTACATAGAACTTTGCATAATAGACCGAGAAATGTTGTATTTATAGGCTAGGGTAGGGATGGTTTATGGTTATGTCACAGTCCAATCTAATCTAAGAAAAGTGACCCATAAGAGGTGATCAGGTGCTCTTTAACAAGGTCCTGAGCCTCAGTTTAGGATGTCAGTGTTAATCATGTACACTTACCGCTTTAGATGAAAAACAGCTAAATCACATCACATTAAACCTTTGCTAGTAAGTTTGCAAATAAATAAGCTCTATGGATACTATCCAGTCAGGACACACTAGGGATCATTTATACATATTTCTACAGAATTGAGACATCATTCAGAGAAAACATGTTAGCATTGTTGAAATAAATGGCCACTAACAAAGCACCACTAACATTTTCTTCAGATTTAGTTAAATAATAATATTCTGTCTCACAGTATACATTATCTTTACAATCTTGTACAATTTACAGTCATAACAAATAAATTATTTAGTACAAAAATAAAAAACAAAATATGAAATATGAAAGAAAACAGGCTGTCAAGATGTGTCATCTGATTGGAATAATGGTTTAAGACATTTATAATGCATCTGTTTCAAACATTTATTACTGTAGGCAACATTTGTTTTCTAAGGGAACTGCAAATCCTGATCTGCTACATTTAAATTTGTCCCAGATGGATGCCAAATGCCTTGACAATTTTAGCATTTATTTATAACAAGAACAAGCTGCCAAACATGTCAGCTTTCCAGTTAGGGCAAAATAGGTTTAGCTTGAAAATCTCTAACAATAGCAATATGAAAGCAGAAATGGCACTAAGCAAAAAAAAAAAAAAAAAATCTGAATATCTGTCACATACAAGCAACCAATTCGAACTATTGACCAAACTGCGGCAGAAGGTTTCTGGGGTGTGATTGAACAGTTTTGATCATAGATCATAGACAGATCTATTGAGAAATGTTCATCATGCCATCCACAATCACTGAACTGATCTTTTCTGTGGCTTATTTGGTAGGAAATTCCTATGAGGTTATTACTGCTGAACAAAACCATATCAACACATTAAAGGGATAGTTCACACAATTGTTTTTCCATTATTTACTCCCCCTCATGTCATTCCAAACATACAAAACCATTTTTCCTTCTGTGCAACACACACCCCCAAAATATTATTTAGGTATTGTCACCGTGGTCTTGTGTGTCTACAATGGAGGTCACTTTTGTTTGGTTGTCAACATACTTTAAAATATCATGTGTTCTTCATTTGTATTCCTTAGAAGCAATGGGGTCATGCAGGTTTGGAATTATTTTAGGTTAAGTAAATGATGGAAGAATTTTCATTTTTGGGTAATCTATCCCTTTTAAACACTCTTTAAAGACACTTCATCTTTAAATTAGGTTGACAAGATGTACAGACATATTATTATATAAAGCTACCGACTTATCAGGCAGTTGTGGTCCATTGTTTAGTGGCATGTAATCAGTAGGCTGCCGGTTCTATTCCAGTGCCGATAGGTTGCACCTGAAGTGGCCTTAAGTACAACCAACCCCCGACTGCCCACTGGTTTCTGTGTTCATGACTTGCAGTGTGTATACTCCTTACTAGGGACTGGTTAAATGCAGAGGACACATTTCAGGAATGGGAAATATTGTGAATTTACATAAAATATGCTATATATAAGCTTATTTAGGTAATGTCACTTTAATTGTAATTCGATAAGTTGGTAACTTAAAATAATATTTACTTCAGAGTTATATAAAATGTTTAAAATGTTATTAAAATATTTAAAACATTAATCAAATATAAAATAAAATTATGCACAGAAAACTACCTTTAATTGAGATTTGAGCTGTAGATATGTAACGCTTCAGATGGTGGTGTAGTGTTGAATAAGCATAGAATAATCTGTTTTTGTGTATTATGCTGTATTATCTTAAGACATGAATGGAATGCATCCACATTTCAAGCTTAACTTCACCAACACCAGGTTTTATTTGTGTACAAAGAAACCAAGCTGCATTTTTCCAGCACAATCTAATCCAGCACAATCTTCCTCATCATTCTACGAAATGGCATCCAAAAAACATCTTCAATTATTACTGTTTTAGAAGAGCAATCCTTGAAATAATCCTCCTAATCTGTAAACATGCTGGAATCCTTTCAATTCAATTACTCTTAAACAAGAAATCCCCTAAATCATCTTACTGCCAAACGGTGTCTTAAGCTAAACTAGGTCGTTTCCCTTAATTTGTTTATTATGCAGGCCTTTTCATTTATTTCCCACAACCTTAAACCAGCATTCTAAAAATGAAACAAAATCCAAAGTGTGAATTTGAAACAATCATCAAAATTACCACAAAGAAATTAAAGGAAACAGGAAATACCAGAATGTCCTAACCTATATACAACAATGCACTAGTACTTCATAAAACAAAGAAAACACACCTTGTGTAAATAAAGTTCCTTAGAGATCTAATCTTATTCACAACTTATTTACAGACACACAGTAACGGTGGTTTTACCCTGTTAGTACCCTGTTTATCCCCGAACTAAACATTAACAACACTTTTTTCAGTAGTCCACATTTACATTTTAGTAACTGTGTAGGGACCCTTTAAAATATGATTGATTATATCCACCTTGTGAAGTGCTTATATGTACTGTACACTTTCTTTATTATTTCAGACAAATAATAATTTTTTAATTGTTTTATGTGATTTTTATGACACGCTGTTCAGGGCAGGTATATTGCCATAAGCCAATGAATGTTGAGTTTAAAAAGGTTGCGTAATAGCATGAGTGTACCCGGAAGCAGGAAGAGAAGAGAACGTCTCAGGTTACGTATGTAACCCTGGTTCCCTGAAGGGAACGAGACGCTGTTTCAAAACGCTATGGGAACGCTACCAGCATTTATGCACTCTGAACAGGTGTGTGGAATCATTGATTACGAGCGTGACATCACAGATCGGGTGATGTCGTGACCAGGAAGCTATAAAGGCACGTGAGATGCGCTTCTCGGGTTAGCTTCGAAATGAAGAAGTGAGCGCAGGCAGGTGGTGCCTGAGGTATGGCTTTAGACGCAGCGTCTCGTTCCCTTCAGGGAACCAATGTTACATACATAACCTGAGACATTCCTTTTCAGGAACTCGAGCTGGGCCCTCCAGGTCCCAAGGAGGGACTTGAGATCGCACTCGAGGCCTTAGCCTCAGCGCACCGTGCAGGAAACATATGACCCAAGGGTGTCTATCCACTGAAGAACCCTCAATAGGGGTGTGGTAAGCAGAAAGTGCTGCCACATAAACCTTCAGGGTGGAATGTGTCAATCCCGCCTCAAATTGTGACTGCAAAAAGTCCAGGACTGGGTCAAGGCACTTTCTGTCGACTGGGTCAAAATGGCTCTACACCAAGAAGAGAAAAGCGTCCATTTAAGGGCATACAATTTCCTCGTAGAAGGAGCTCTAGACTGAAGGATGGTCTCAACAACCTCAGTTGATAGACCAGAAGCTACGAGCTGTACCCCCTCAGAGGCCACACCCATAGGCTCTAAAGGTCTGGGCGATGGTGGATGATAGCGCCCTCTGCCTGAGACAGAAGATCCTCCCTCAAGGGGATCCTTCAAGGATGACCGTCCAGGAGAGATACGAGATCTGAGAAACATACTTGGCTCGGCCAGAATGGGGCTTCTAATAGCACAGATATTGCGTCCCGACTAATCCTTTCTAGAACTTCTGGAAGCAGAGCAATAGGGGGAATGCATAAAGGTGCAGCCTCAACCATGCCTGAACCATAAGCGCCTTTTAGTGAGCAAAGCTTCCCCTGAGACCAGATCAGGATCTGGTGCGCCAGTCTGCAAAGAGGGCAAAGATGTAAGACGTAACTGCTGTGTTGTCGGTGCGGACCAACATGTGACGGTCTCTCAGGTCTGGGAGAAAGAACTTTAGAGCCTGAAGCACTGCTAGAATTTCTAAGCGATTTATGTGCCAAGTAAGATGGTGAGGCTTCCACAGACCTTGGGCTGGCTGGTCATTTATGACCACACCCCAACCAGTAAGGGACGCATCTGTCGCTAGCATAACGCAGTAACCGAGATCTCCCAATACTGGGCCCTGAGAGGGGAACCAGGGCTTCCTCCACATGTCTAAAGCACAGATGCACCATCTTGTGACCTTTATCATGCGGAGTGGATTTCCCCTCAGGGAGAACCCCCTGGATTTGAGCCACCACTGTATCTCATGTACAGTGAGATACAGTGGTACAGGGGTCTCATGTACAGTAGACCAAAAGGTTATCACGTTGGACGCAGCTGCCATCAGACCCAGCAATTGTTAAAACTGTTACTGTTAGTGACAGGCCTTGTTTGACTCTCGATACTGCAGAAAGGATTGATTTACACGAGCGGGAGACAAATGTGCCTGCATCATGGTGGAATCCCATTTAACACAGAGATGGTGGTTCTCTGAGTGGAGAAAGCACACTCTTCACAGGATTCAGCCTGAACCCCAGCTCTTTCATGTGGGCAAGAACAACATCTCAATGTTGAACTGCCAAATGTTGGGAGGGAGATAGGATCAACCAATCGTCGATGTAATTTAGTATGCGGATGTCCTGGAGCCTCAGAGGGGCCAGAGCTGCATCCACGCATTTGGTGAAAGTGCGAGGGGAGAGAGCAAGGCCAAACGGAAGAACTCGATACTGGTAGGTTTCGCCCCTGAACGCAAACCTCAAGAACTTTCTGTGCTGAGGAAGGATGGGGATGCGAAAATAAGCATCTTTTACGTCTATGGTAACAAACGAGTCCTTGGATCTGATTTGAGATACAACCTGCTTCACCGTGAGCACCTTGAACTTCAGTTGTCTCACTGAGCGGTTCAAGAGCCTGAGATCTAAGATGGAACACAAACCCCCACCCTTCTTGGGAACAATGAAATAGCGTCTGTAAAGCCCTGCTTTACCACCTCAATGGCCTCCTTTCTTAACAGGGATGCTACCTCCTGTTCCATAACCTGAGCCTAAGCTGGGTCCACCAGGGTGGGGAGAACCCCTCTGAACACTGGTGGGTGGGCAGCAAACTGAATTTTGTAACCTAGTTCTAGGGTACACAGCACCCATTGAGATACACGTGGCAAAAGTTTCCATGCTGCCAAAAAACGGCTTAGAGGTACCAATCTCTCAAGGCTAGTCTTTGGAGTAGTCATAAGTAACACATCTGTGCCCTGTAATGGATGACTGGGAGGGATCACCTGACCTAATTTGCAATTGCAGCCCCCTCAAGAGCTGACTAAGCGTGCTCCGCTCCCAAACATACAACACACAGAGCGTGTGTATCCCCGCCCGTAATAAAACGCGGGCAGGAAGGAACACACACTCTAAAATGCTCGCTGGAGCCTCTTGTATTTCCCTTAGCTTTTGGCATATTGACTTAGATGCTCTCCCTCCCTAGCAAAGAATATAGAAAGACAAACACAGTCTTGTTGCACAGTCGCAAAACAACTTTAACGAATATGAAACATACTAACCTCTGCTTCTTGCTTCTTGATTTAGTTTGATTTAATTTTGTTCTGATGGCTCATATACTGTGCAGCCTCCCCCTATTGGACGCATCAGAAACAACAGTGGTGTAAAACTGCATGGGCCGATGATCTGCCTTGCTCCAGGTCTGCAGCCTCCCCCTACTCGATGAAGAGGAGCAGCTGTGGATTCACGGCCTGCGTGAATAGAACTTTGCTTGTGTTCAGCATGGGATGCAGATCGCCTGAGTTTGTCTGGAACTTTGAGCTACTGAAATCTTTGAATTGATGCTGTCTGTGACATTTTCCTGGTTTCGGATGTTTTCATTGAGTGTGCGTGAGTTATTAAACAAATTAACGCAACCTAAATCAGAAAGTGCACCAACGAGCTTGGCCCCAACGATACACATAGAGATGTGATTGTTTTGTTTTTTCGTTTAGGCGCCTATGTATATATAAAGAAACTATTAGAAGTATTTTTAGACTGTTAAGGTTTTAGTTAGAATTAGTAGAATAAGTTGAGTATTTAGTTCTCTTAATTACTGATTAGTGTCACCTGTGTCACTAAATCTGATGTTCACCCTTGGCAATTTATGTCCTTTATTTAGTTCAGTTCTGGATCTATCTTCATTAGTCTACGTTTTGGAAATGTTACCTTTCAGGAACTCAAGCTGTGTTGAAAAATTATAAATGCCTCCAGCATTTATAAGATCAGAATCACGTGTCAAACCATCCAATTGGGGGGTGATATGTCACAGACATCACAGAGGTAATGTCACGACCAGGAAGCTATAAAACAGTGCAATTGTGCTCTGTGTCACATTGTTTGTCATTGTTGTGAAATTGATTGACAAGCATTTAAACAGAATGACAAAGGCAAAAGGAAAGACTAGGGGGATCAATGTAGATAAGCAGCAGCACTTTACAGAATGTGCTGTATTACGGGCGGGGATACACGCTTTATGTGTTGTCTGTTTGGGACCAAAGCACGCTCTTGAGGGGGCTGACTGTGCATTGTGAGTGCTCGTCTAAGTGCACACTTTGCTCCTGGAAGGCTCTCTTCGAGGGGGGAGCCTTTATAAGTGTTCCCCACAAGAAATGGGCATTACAGAGAATGCATTTGTGTGGTTCACAGTTGTATCTTATGGACAGGGAAATCCCTGTCCTCATACCTTACCCACTAGGTTCTCTGCTCTCTCTCTGGGTTTGGAAACCTGCTCTTAGGTTACTTCCCCCCAGGGAGAGGGCCCATCAACAGATGAGGTGGACATGGAGAGCATTGAGGAGCGTTGGCAGAATGTGGGTGTTGGCAGGCTACCTGTCCCTTGGTGAGTCATTGTCTTTGAGGGCATCCCTGCCCTCTCGGGATGGGCACACCCCCTTTTAAAAGTATGAATTTAATCAGTAGCTCAATGAACAAAAGAACAATTTCCAAACTTTTCACAAGACTGTGTTTTATTGAACACTTCTTTAACTCTATAACATGAAATTAAGGTTAAAAATCTAACTTGGATCACAAAATCTTCAGTTTTAATCAAATTGAAGCAAAATGAATACACCCTGCAACAAAAACTACTACATCTAGTATTTTGTATGAGCACCGTGACTTTTAAGGACAGCGCCAAGTTTCTATGCATGGAATGAACAAGTTAGCGACATATTGCAACATCTAACGTTCGTTTGGGTTCAGATCAGGAGACATATTTGGCCATTCAATCACCTTCACCCAGTTTTTTTTCAGAAATGCAACAGATGTGTGTTTTGGATCATTGTCGTGTTGGAAAAGTGCACGACAACCAAGTGCATGGAGTGATGGCAGCATCTTCTCCTTCAGTATAGAGCAGTATATTGTTGAGTTCATGATACCATCAATGAAATGCAGCTCCCCAACACCAGCAGCACTCATGCAGCCCCACATAAGGACACTGCCACCACCATTTTTCACTGTAGGCACCATGCATTTTTCTTTAAAATCCTCACCTTTACGACACCAGTTTTAAAACCATTATCTCCAAATGTACTCATTAATGCTGAGCACTGTACATCATCAGTGACCAGCTACATCGGCAAGCACATTGATGATGTTACTTTCTACAATCCTGTTCGTACATAGCTGTTTATACAAAGATTTTGTACATAGAATGCTGTTCATACATAGATTTCAGCTAAGCATTCAACACAAGCATCCCTCAGCACCTGACAGAGAAAATTATCCTGTTGGGCCTAAACATCTCCTTCTGCAACTGGATCCTGGAATTCCTGTCTGAGAGATTGTCTGAGAGACCTCAGTCAATCCAGATAGGGAACATCTCCAACAACACCACACTAAGAACTGGGGCCTCCCAAGGCTGTGTTCTTAGTCTGCTATTTTTCACACTGCTGACTCACTGATTCCCTCCCCCCCATCTTCATCATGTTTTACAGAGTGAGTATTGAGATCATCCTGACCAGCTGTATCACTGTCTGGTTTGGGATCTGCACTACCGCGGACCATAAGACCCTACAGTGAATAGTGAGGACAGCTGAATATGAGGACAGATGAAGTCCGCATGCAGCGTGAAGGATTTTCACCAACTTACTCAGAGTCTGCAACTTTCTCCGTGTTGCAACTCTTTTGGGACAACTTTCCGGCAATTGCAGTGCAACTACACTCTGCTGCCTAGCGGACTTCATCATCCTTAACGGACCTCTCAACTATCCTTCACCCGCACACCCACACATCTGGAACTTCGCGTCGCTACACAAAATGCCAGTGCAAGTATCTGCTTACTCACGTTGATGCCTAAGATATCAAACCCCTTTTAATTAAGGTGACTTAAGCGATAGTTGATGGTCTGCGCAGATGTGTTAAGTTGATTAAATATTGCCATTCTGTTCTCTTTCCTATCTTTCCTGCTTTCCTCCATCTCTGTGTTTGTTAAATGTGTTATTTGGCCCCTAAACTCTGGAACGAGCTCCCAGATACTATTCGGGGTTCAGACATGCTCTTTAGTCATGCATTTTCATTGTTAAATTGACAATTGTTATCTATTGACAAGTTGATTTATGTTCACAATGTCATGAACAGCTGCTACGCTAATTATTCTCTGTTTTGGGGATTTTCTCCCGGGGGAGTTTTAGATGAACCTGCCTCATTACGGATCACTCATCGGCGGGTCAGTCCGGTCCCCAATTCCCTTTGGTGGTGGTCTCTGTCATCAGTCACTCCCAGAGGACTCTCTCCATGGCCTATTCCAGTGATGGTCACGCACTTCCACATTATTTCAGTAATTCTGTTGTTTCTGTCAGTATCCATGTTTCTTTTCAAACCATCACACGACGATCTTATATCATCAGTTCAGCACCAGTATTGTAACAGCAGATTGCTGTTAGAGCTGCTATCAGTAACATATGGTACTTATCACCTACCATGTTATTTTCTCCTATTTAAAATTAGGACTGCAGCTTTATCTTGCCAGAGGAGAACTGGCCCTCCCCGACTAGCCTGGTTTCTCACAAGGATTTTTTTCTCCATTTTCCATTCTCTGGAGTTTTGTTTCCTTGCCACCGTCGCCCTGTTGGCTTGCTTAATGGGAATCTGCTGACACTAGCATAGTCATCCCACTCATTATCTACTCTTCAGTAAATATTCATACATATATGTTTGTTCATCTGTGCTTTTTATCATATCTGTCTGTGACTGATTGTATGTGTTTATTAATGATGTTCTGTCTTTTTCTTATTTAAATCTGTTTCCTTTAAAGTTGTTTAATTTCAAGTTTCTTACCATACTTTGAATATCCATAGATATTTTGTTTAAATTTGTACAGCTGCTTTGTGACAATGTACTATTGTGAAAAGCGCTCTATAAATAAATTGAACTTGTTATTCTTTATCGTTAGTTTGTCTGTGTAGTGTAGTCAATAAATGTTTTGTATCCACTTGCGATTGTTTCTGTGTTTAACTGCTCATAGACAAACATCACTTAAATTTGCCGATCTTGTTACATGCTCTGATGTAGCACTGTATATCAGTAAGAAGTTTATTTTCTAAAGGCCACAGGAAATAATTAATAAACTAATCGTATTGATTAGTTATTACAGTTAATTCTGCTTAGTCAGATAGAACAGCTATACATGTACGTACTACGTAATTCGTATGATTACACTAGTACGTACTGATTACAATTAATTATACTTATTATTCCCTCGTTTCAGTGGAAGATAGGGGATGACTGGCTCATGTTTGGGTCTCTCTGAATTTGTCCAGACTAAAAAGATTGTTGTAGCCAATGCAGAAATTCCACCTTTATGTGTGTGGTCAAGATGTCAGAGTTAAATGATGTCTTTCCACTGTCATCTTACAGGGTACAAGGACAGCTTATGGTGACACTGAGATGATATGTTATTTGCTAAATACCTCTCTGTCATTTTTCGCTAGATGACTGCAGCACAGAAATTAATCATGCGGGTTATTGTCTGTGAGGAAACTATAAGAAAGATGACACTGACTACAAAACCAGATACACCCGAAGACTTGATTTGCTTGCTCAAAGATGCTCTTCAGGCAAACTACAACTTCACCTTACAATACCAAGATCCCAAATTTAACAATGAGTTGTGTAACCTCACAGATGTCTCTGAGCTCCCAAAGAAACCAACCATCAAAATAATCCCATTGGTTGAGCTTGTACCTGTCACAGAACAATCAGAAGTTTGGAGTGAAATATTGCCCATCATCTCTCCTAGGAGAAGTTCTCAGTGGCCAGAGGAATTTGAAATTCTTAAATTTTCTGTAGATGTTGAGTACAGACTTTGTCAAGGTTACCTACTGAATCTGAGAGATGGATCCTTTCTCAAAGTGACTAAAGAAGTAAAACATCACATCCTCCAAAAACTAGTATTCAAAGCATCCCCGCAAAAAAAGAAGTGTGCAGCTGTTGCCAAAGCTTTGTTGCAAACACATCCATGCCTAAAAGAAAAAGGGTTATCTGGCTGGGAAGGATGAAAGAACTGTATCTACTTCAAAGTAGGTAATCATAGAAACAAATTGCGCAAAATGGGTCGACTTGATGTCTGTGTCAATGGTGGAAAAGATGAAAGGCACACCACAGGTGGTGACCCTCCAAGCAAAAACATCAAGAAGCCAAAGAAAGAGATATACATTTCCTTCCTGATTATCCAGACGGGATGGAAGACCACAACCTGGAAATAACTCGTCAGGTGCTGGTCCAAGAAATGTAGACAAAGCCAAATGCATCGCTTGTGAAGAGAGAGATGGATGTAACTTTTGCTCTTCGTAGAAAGGAGGTTGTCAAAGATAAGCCTGCCATTAGCCAGATGGTTATAGAGATGGCCGGCTCTTTTCACAAAAAGTCAGATTGTTAGAATGTTTTGAATACTATTGTAAAATGTTTCAAGAAAATATGGCATGGTAGATATGACAACTTGACTGTGGGCTTTTATGTTGTTTGCTTTGTTTTAGGCTTATTAAGAGTTTAGCAGGGTCTTGGGGGATCTCAGAGAAAACTTATTTGATTCACTAGACCACTTCTCTACAAACTTAATTGAGCTCTTCAATAAGAAGAAGGGCCTTACTGGTCAGCTTTTGGCTGCGCTTTTACACTAAACAAAGGTGACCTGATTTGTCAAGTGTACTACCTGTCTTGTCCTGTGTAGTTTCGTTTCTTTCCCTCTGTCTTATCTTTATCTCAGTTTCTTCTGGGGTTTATTTGTAAGTATCTAGAGGCATTTTTGTGGACAGAATATTATCTAAATGACATGAATCTAGTAATCTTTTTCTTTCCTTTTTAGGATGCAGCTGTCAAAGAGGCATATAGACAGACTCCAGTGGGAATCATCTTTTGATGAAGAAAACTCACCACTGAACCCATCCAGAGTGGGGATCATCCTGGAAGGGAACCTGATGTTTGATGGGCTGGCCAACCTTTCTCAGGCTTTCTGTGTCCTTTTTGGACTGATGCATTATATCTTGATTATCCCAAGTGCATGAAGATTACTCTCCTCTTTGTGCAACAGGTAATGCTCAACTTGGGGAAGAGTCAGCTTGCACCCAAAATTCAGACTTTGAAAAACCAACTTGCAGGTTAAAAGTTAGGTTATTAACACTAGGTTTCAACTAGTTACCCTCCTCCTTTGCTGTTAATAATAGCATGTTTTGCTTGTAGAATGCCCATTCTAAGCCATGAACCTTGTCAGTGTGGTCCACTGAACTCTCCTCATTTGTAGTTAAATAGCTTATTCTCATTTCATGTGATGTTATTTGTTGTGATGTTACTGTTCACCTTTTTTCATCATGTCACTTTAATCAACCAAAGGGACAACAGCTGAGAGGTTGTTCCTAAATCTTTTGGTTGTTTCTAAACCTTTTGTACACCGACACACGCAGACCTCTTAGTAATGCTGAACAATGCATTTTAATAAGTACTCATTTTTCAGATCTTGTTCACATACACAGATATTCACACACAAACACACAGTCACATATTTTAGATGTGATGTTATTTCTTGCAATGTTATTGTTCATTTCCCTTTTAAGCATCCAAAGGAATAACAGAAGAGAGGTTTCAAAATCTTTTGTTGTATGCAAAATATGTTCTCAGGAGCTTAAATATAAACATTATTTGGTTATTTTAATTTAATGTTGTTTTTTCTACTTATTGCTAATCTGTCACAGCAAAAGACATAGAAATAACATAACTAGAAATAAAAATGATTTGCCTGTTGAAGATGTTAAAAGGACTACATAAGAAATTTTGAGTTAAATCAACTTGGAATTTATTGCATTTGACTTAATATTTTAAGTGCAATAATTATACAAAGCAGTTGATATTACAAAATATAAGTCGATGTTAATATAAGTTAAAGGTACTTAATATAATCATTAATCATTACTTAATTTTTTAAGGCAACCGTTTTCCTCAATTATTTTAAGTAAAGTCAACTTAACTGTGACGTACAGTGTGTGACATATTGCCTATGACTGGATGATTTGATACGTGATTCCTATAAATGCTGGAGGCATTCCCATAGCATTTAAACACAACATCTCGTTCCCTTCAGAAAAACCTGGATTACATCCACAACCTGAGATGCTTTTTTAGGTCTCCTGTGATCCTAAATTCAGTTATTAAAAGTGTATGTTATGTAAAAGTATATATGACGTTATCCTGTTTCATTGGATTACTTATACACACTGTAGCACCGTGATTAGTGTGCATATGTATAGCCCTTGTGTTTTCCTTAAAGATAAAGTAAACCAATTTTTAATCAACACCCAAACGCATACAAGGGGTGCTCCACCTTAACATAAAAAATGTGCCATGCAACACAGGCACTCCAAAACCTGAACTCCAAATGTAATTCAATATACTTTTGACTAAATATATCAACCATGAAATGCTTAGTTTCCCTGGCATGACTGTTAAAGGACAATAACAGCAGATAATACACATTTATTTTGTTAAACATCTGCATCAGCAAGCAATGTCAAGCACTAAATACAGAGACAGTCGGATGAAATGGCATGGTCTACACCCATAACTGTTATTATGCTTGTCACATTGCTAAGAGTTAAACCAGAAGAATGAGCTAGTCAGTGCCCTTTTAATAATAGTTGCTGTGACATTTTATTCCTGTAAACAAGTGTTTTTGTGTAATACTGCTGAAGGTTGATCACCATATGCCATTAAATTCAAACAAAAAAAATCTTTGCTGTAGCAGCATTGCTTAAACTATAAAATCCAAAACTTCACCAGTAAAACTAGAGAAATGTCCTATGACAATTTAGTGAAGTTTACATGGTTTAAACGTTAAAAGCCAAAGACATTATGGCACTTTTTGTTGCATCATGGATTTCTGGCAGTTGTTTTAATAACCACATCCACAAATAGATATTCAGTGACCATTTGTGAGAGCAAGTTCAATTTCAATTTCAGTCAATACTCTGGTGATAGTAATTGTTAGTCTCTTCTCTGATTTTGGGTTTAATAGCGAAAGGAGCCACAGATCAGGATAGATCTACTTTATAAGCATGGTTAGAGCTGCATTTTTCCATTTCAGTTGCCATTATAGGTAAGAGCTTGTTAATATGTAAATGTGTGCTATAAGGGTATCTTCCTGTCATTAGGGAGTCATCAAACATCCTTTCCACATTATGCTAATGAACCATGGAAATGACAAAAGCAGGGGAAACAGCATTAAGTTACAACAGAGGCAGAGTGCCTTCTGCTTAATGTGACACAAATTAGTTTGCAGAGACATGCTCACAAAAATGGTCTGTAGACACATTGGTCTTCAATACAAACAAGTTGAGGTGACCCACTGCATTGTGGTGTATATATTCTTTCGAAGCTGTTTAAATGATGCATTTATAAACACATCTGGACATTACTTACATATACCTATATGTAATGTCCAGATGTGTTTTACATTTAAGGCAGGACAAATAAATGTCTATTTCAAAGTGTCTCTAACACATTTAGACTGCAAACTTTAAATGTTGCAGGATAAATGACCAAGTCCCCTACTGACCCAAGTTAGGGTTTGATTGTTAGGGTAGAAATGAACATGTTATTTGAAGGCCCTTATTTTGATAGAGATTGTTTCCTTTCAGGAACTCGAGCTGCGTCGAAACCCTATGGGAACGCCATCAGCTTTTATGTACTCTGATACAGGCTTCTAACCACATTTTGGGGGGCGTGTCGTCACAGGCGGGGTGACGAAATTACTAACAAGAAACTAACACACATGCATAGCGCAACTCGGGTTAGCTTTGTTCATTCGGCGAAGCGTTCTGTGTTACGGTGTGTTCACACCAGACGTCAAATTCGCTTCATTCGCGCGTAGTTAGACGCGTGAACATTTTGAGTTCAGACGCTTCATTCGCGCGTCAAATTCGCGTGTGGGAGGGGCTTCTGCCAGGCGGCTGCATTCTCGTTGAGAAATGGCGGACAGCCAACCTTCTGCCTGCGCTCTTTGATCACGTCACTACTAGAGCGAGCTCCTGATTGGTTAACGCGGCGCGAATGTCCGTCAAAGTTTAAAATTTTCAACTCCGCTTGACGCAGAATGTCTCTGCATTAACTCAACATGTAAATCGCGTCTCTGCATTAACTCAACATGTAAATCGCGTCTCTGCATTGACTCAACATGTAAATCGCGTCTCTGCATTGACTCAACATGTAAATCGCGTCTCTGCATTGACTCAACATGTAAATCGTTCGCGTCTGGTGTGAACACATCTTTACACTGTCTGCCTGTGTCACTTGTTAGCTTGGAAGAAGTTGTCTTGCGTGATTTTGTCTGGTGTTTAAAAAAAATTATTTAAAAAAAGCCCAAAGCCAAGAATAATCGCGCCCGGCGAATAATTCGCGCATAGTTAGACGCGAGATCATATTGAGTTCATTCGCATTATTCGCGCGTAACAATTCGCGTCATGGGAGGGGCTTCTGCCAGGCCGCCCCATTCTCGTTGCGAAATGGCGGGCATTGATTTTGTTGAGAGTAGCTGCGCTTTATTTAATGTGGAAAGCTGATAAACGGCGTGGACTCGTTCGGTACCGTGTCTGGGTATACGGAGGTAACTCCTCCAGGAGCTGCGCCTGGATGACGGCCGCTTTCAGCGTTACTTCAGACTGAGACAGTTCCAGTTTGATGACCTGCTGTCCCGTG
>JBAJNP010006723.1:0-24725 GCA_036877545.1 Yasuhikotakia modesta | reverse complement strand
TTAATTTTCTGTATGTTCTTGTATTTTGGAATATAATGCTTCCGTGTTTATATATGGTTGTGTAGTTATGTCAAGCTGGGCCTGTGAAAAAACAACACAATATTTGTGACAATAATACAATAATAGCAGCACTTGGAATACAAAGTTTGTGCTACCTACTGGCCATCTGTCCAGTGTGTTCCCTGACTATAGCCTGAGGTGTGTGTGTGTGTGTGTGTGTGTTGGTCATTAAGTTTGTCTGGAGGAGAAAAAAACTCTACCCAGATAATCCCTGGAGGTAGCAGCAATTTACAGAAATAAACTTTAATGAAATTGAGTATTTTTAAAACGATTAAACAACACCAGTTGTGTGACAGTCTTTTAAAGAGGTCAATAAGGATGAATATCATATTTTACTCTCAAAGCAAAGTAGGTAAATTATTTCATATCAGTCCCTGAAATCAATACCAAAACCATAATAACTATAATAATAAAAGTGAAGTTTAGAGTTAAACCTCTTACAGATACTAAACCTAAAAAGCTTTTAAATAAACTTAGACAGAAATGTAAATCTGTAATTTATAGCCATTATATACTTTAAACTAACTTTACAGGTATAAAGTCCTTATGTTTTAAAGAGTGATTGGAGTGATTTGGGTCTATGAATAGTAATTTCATACACATCAGACATGAATAACTGATCATCACTGATTTACTGAGATAGAGACAGATGTTTTCCCAGAGAGACCTCCGTTCCAAACAGGTTATAGCCAATTAGACCATGTTGACGTGTCAAAGATTAAAGGACTGAGAACAATAAACAAGGCCTTTAATTTATATTCAGAATCGAATCTGTTCATTAGATAGACACTGCCGTTATAATGGAAAAGCTTCATGTCACAATACATTATTGCACAATAAGAATTCCACCATTGTTTTTAATGAGACGTTTGGCACATAATAATCACATAAATAATCACATTATTAGTATAAGCATTTCAGACATTTTGATAAATGTGCCTTCGGTGATATCAAGGACTAATCAAATTGTCTTTTGTTGAAATGATGTACTTAAATGCCTCAAGACCTTGTGATGATTTCTGGGAGAATCAGTTGGTAAACAAATCTCTCAGTAACAGATAATAATGAATCCATAACAATTCCAGAGTGTCCTGCATAAATCTTTTCCTGCGACTTGCTTGCTCCGGCCACTTTTAATTTAATTTTTAAAAACCTGATTTTTAGTTGGAAATTTTGTTTTCCATCCTTAAGAAAAATTAAAGTTTTAACATCATGTGATTGCTTATAACTTAACAACCGGACATTAATTTAGCTACCTATTCATTTTTAATCCTTTTTGTATTGAGACGTTTATTGTTTTGGCCCCGATGTTAACAGGTTATAATTTTAGGACTAAGTCTATATGCTGCTTTGCTTTAAAGTGACAGTGCCAATGGCCAAAAAGAACATGGATTGAAAAAAAGAGACATAGCATTTCATGGCAAAAAGCTTTTAAAAGACACCTACAAAATATGTTTAGTCTGAAGGAAGGAAAAATGATACAGTGTCTCGTGTACAATCTCAGGGAACCAGGTTAAATACCTGTTTTTTAGTACCTGAGATGTTCCCTTTCAAGGGCTCTCAAAGCAGCGTTAGGTTTGATGCTATGAGGAATGCAGGAATGCTGTCCTGTACAAAATGCTGAGGTAATAACACAAAAATTGTGTTTTATTGTAAGGTGAAAACATATACAGTGTATGACAAAACAAAAACTGTATCACAAAAAACAAAACAGCAACAATGTGTGAATTCGGCTAAACCAAATGGTCCAAGTGTGCAACAGGAAGCGTTAATGCCCACTGCACCACAGTGAGTGAAGGCCTGTCCTTACATGCTGTGAAACATTGGCAGCCTTTTCTGCTCTGTGGACTCAAACAGCCGCAGCAGGAACCTTGGGGATATAGTCCGGTCTAGGGTGCAAAATGGCTTTAACAAAGCTGGGGCAAATCCAAACAGCATGGTCTACTGACAGAGCCTGTAGATTTCCTACCCTTTTTACACACATTTTAAGGGAGAGAACAAGGACAGACCACCTCACACACACTTTCTCTCGTGTTTCCAGACTCATGTGTGTCTTGTCTTTCTTGTACAATAAAAAGCAACTGACACCATGATTAGAAAATACGAATATCTCTAGAGAAAATCATATATTCTCAGGATATCGTCATAAATAGAATACTGTCTTACAACCCACATAAGTAGCATTACTGTGTTTGAATATCGATTTAGCATGTGCAAAAGTGGGTTTCACAATTTACTTTACACACTGTAAGTGCCACATATTTCCTAAATCGCACATTTTATATTTTATGTTTTAATAGTAGTTCAATATTTAACTGTGATATCAGAAAATTACTGTAAATGTAAATTACTGTAAAATAAATTCTTATTTGATATCAGTGCTGGTCACCCAAACTCAATCTTTTCCAGCCACACGTTTTAGATTGACCTGTAAAATCGTCTCAACATCTAAGTTAAGAGAGCACAGATAACAGGCCTGGCATCTGAAAAGAGTTCCAGCAATATCATTTCACCTTTTATTTCACCTAAATACAGCCATTTACTTGCCATTTAGTAACAATTTCTTTGGTGTATGAAAACTTTGTGCAACTCCACAAGCAGACATTGTTGCTATGTTCTTTTCAACTTTTACTTCAACAGCACATTACAGTAATTTGATGGTTTCGCTTCAAACAAATGTATCTTAAAGAACAGTTTTTTGTGCCAACATGCCTATCCACATCAATTTGCAGCCAAATAGCACCTCTGCTGGAAAAAAACTGCATTATTTCCCGTTATGTTTAGCGATAACCATGCTAAATATTTAATGCAGGTGTTTTTTGCACTCTAATAAACATACATGTAATTCATTTTTCAAGATCAAACAAAGAGGTCAAATAGATTATTTTAGCATTGCTAATAACATCAGTCAACATAGATAACATTTTGTCTTAGTTATATTTATAACTCATTTATTTTAATTATTTTAGGCATATATGTGTTAAACAACATAAAAAATAATAAACTATTAATATGTTAAAGATTTATATGTTCCTTAGGAACTGAAGATCTAAATATGAGGTATAAATTAGACTGTTAGGGACTTTAAAAGCAGAATCTATGCCTACAGCCACTAGCAGGTCCTTTGATGTAGCAAAACAAATGGCCTCCAATGAATATGTTTTTTAGTTACATTGCTACACAATATATAATATATAACACTTCCTATAACACAAAATAGCCGCCCTTCTGTTGAGCAAAGCTAATACATGTAACTTGAAACCCCACCACTTTTTTTGTTTTTGTCCACAGCTATTGACTGACCACTATGATGTGTGTCCCAAATTTCATTCCATTTCGAGCATGTTATACACTTTACATAAGCCTGAAAGTTTGACACATTGTCATGGCAATAATATTAAAGATATCAGATATCCACTTAAGTCTTTATATCATGACTTTATAGTATTCTGTAGCATATTCTAATCATGAAATGACTAAATGCAAGTTGCTTTAAATGACACGCTTACACACTTACACTTATTGCCATTGGGTGGCACTATTACATGTAACTCACATTAGTCGTATCAATGTCATCAGTCCACCACAATAAACATTAGTCAACAATCTGTAATAATAACCTGCCAAGTTTCACATCAGTCACTCAATGCATGCCATATAATTCATTCAATTTTATTTATTTACGTTAGATTGCTTCAAAGCAGCTTCGCACACATAATAGTCTACATTGTAAAATCTACTATGGCAAGACTCATTTACCTTCTATTTAGAACCCAGACATGGAGACTAGCCCAGATGAGTGAATCGATATCATTTAATCCATCGATGTTTTATGGTAATAAACAAATTTCAGACCCCTGACACACAAAACCATGTAATAATCAGAAATATTTGTTTTCTGAATACTGTAAAATACATTTTAACATTTGTTCCACAAAACGCCTTTGAAAGAATGTCAGTAATTCGTTTTTGACCCCTAAACTGATTTAAGTAACACATCAAAACAATTCACAGCTGTGTATTTCCATTTATCTGGTAAATCAGAACCGACATTTTTTTTCATTTTCTTTTGAGGGAATAAATTACCATCTAAATTTGATGAAACAAGGCTGATGCTTTGGACTCGAAATTAACTAGGACACCTCAGTAATTATTCATTAAGAAATAAAGTCTTGGGCTAAACTCAAAAGAATGATTTTAAATACATAGTATGTCCCGTACAATCAAAATCAACAAAGGACATCCACAGAAGAGGAAAACAACACTCACATTTCATTCTTATTCTTCTTGTGGAAGAGGCTTTTAATAATTAACTTCGGCTGTGAGGTCTTGGGAAATGAGGGAGGGGAAATATTTTGGTGTCTAAAAATGCTAATTAAAAAAGGAATCAGTTTTAGTTTTCAAGCCGTCGGTCGGCCCTGGCAGTCTGAATTCACAGTTCAGTCAGACCTAATAGTGCCAGTGCTGTATCCGGGGAATAGCAGGCATGAAACGACAGCACAAACGCTAATGAATCCTGCTGCCTCTTCAACACGAGGGAGATCTTTCCCACACTTCTCATTTCACACCAAAGACAAGAGCAGATTCTTCATCAAACCTGAAGGCCACAGTGGCTCATTGCACAGCCCCTCTGTGACAAACTCTAGTTACAAACTCATGTAAGACTGCAGCAGCATTCCACTTAAAATCTCCTCTGCCTGTCAGATTCCTGCAGTGGTTTTGCAGACCCTCTGTAAAAAACTGGCATAAAATGCAAATCTGATTTCGCTTCAGTCTTCCACAACCGTGCTTTGTTGTTTTCCTCAATCCCTGAGACAATTGTGGTTGGTACAAACATTAAGAATTCAGTTTGTTTCTTTCCATGTTGTTTGCCGGAAGCGATAATGGTGCATTGACTTAAAATGAACCATCGTTGCTGGGCCAATTGGTGCTTCTCAGTCACAAAAGATGAGGTATATTTTTGTATGTGTATATTTTTATCCTATACATTTTTATGAGTCTTCTTGAAGCAAAATTATTCTAATAATTGTTTCTCAAAAGCTTTTTATTGTAGCCTAAAAACAGTTGAAAACGGAAATTAAAAACAGGGTAGACATATTGCTTATGGTTTTCTGTTTTGGGCATCATTTTTTTTACTAAATATTGAACTAATTGTATTTTATGAAATTTGTCACATTTATTAGCTTTTTCTGAGAATAGCTCAAACAATAAAATAATTCAAAGTTACCTGCACATTATTTTATTACAGAAGTTACAAAAGTCATTAGATAAGGTAAATTTGAAAGTCTGTCCATATAGTGTTATTATATGTTTGTTTTTCTTCCGCTTTTCAACTCTATGGCAGGCAATAGAACCATGAGGCAAGAAGTTATGAAATATTAGGGGACAAAATTTGGTCTCTCTACCTCAAACTCTCCAGTGCTATCAACTACCAACATGTAACTCAAATTTATGGTCACAATTTTTGACCCTTTTAATTCTTTTTTTTTTAACTCAATATTTGGCATCATCCAGTTTACACAATTGTTACATAGCACTTAGACAATGACAACAAAAAATGTATTGAATGTTTTTGACCCCAAAATTGCTTCAGTGAATTTCATGCTAGAATGATATGAATGCTAAAGGCTTTTTAACATGCTAACAATGACATGTAGCATTCATGGTTTCACCACAGTGCCACTTGTTCAGAGATAGCTGTTTGCTTATAACTTAAAGCTTTGCTCTTAGCATTCCCATAGCTCAACTGGTAGAGCATTGTGTTAGTAGTGCTAAGACTGTGGGTTCAATCCTAGGGAATGCAAAAAAAAGTGTAGTTATGTTTTCTGAGTGATAAAGTGATGCACTGATATTGATCTAATGACAACAGCGCTGTGATAGATACAATAAACAGCCCCTATGTCTCTGTAGTGAACATTTATTATGTTTAATCTTATAATAGATTTGTATTGTCTTCCCAAGAAGAAAATGAATGTAGGAGTTATTAGTATGTTTAAATTTAAACTAAAGTCACTTTAGTCTAGTCTGAAAAGTTTATTAACTAAAAAAAGAAACAGTTTTTAATTTTATTGGGGAAAAAAAAAATTGATAATAGGAAGTTGCATAAGATGCAATAGTTGCATTGTGGCAGACTAAATGTATAGAATGATAAGGGCATTTAGCTTAAACCAGACAACAGTTTAGTCACAAATAATCTCTACCTATATGCTGGAGTAAAAATGTCTACATAAGGTCCAGTTGTAACACTGTTATACATTTGTTTTCTAAGTTTGCTTTGAGACAATTTTTATATATATATATATATACACATAAAACACATAAAATATGTGGTATTATTGCAAATAATAAGTATAAGTTGTATGTTACAGGTTACAAACAAAGATGGCGGCAGAAGCACAATGTTACTAATTGTAGCTCTAACATCTCATTGCTGAGACACAACAGGGAACAAATACAGAATTTAGTGAGTTAAGGGTTGCTAAGTATATTAACAGGAAGCCCATAATATTCCCACTGATCATTCTCCTGTCTCCACCACCATCCGGCTATGACAAAGTTGACTACAGGACCTTGAAAAGACAGAATGAAAGACAGACAGACTTAGTGAGAGCCAGCACATCTGTTCTAATGGGAAATTTTCCCAGTTCTGGTTCCCTTAAGGGATTTACATTATAAATCCATAGGACTGTGAAGGCTAGATTAAAGAGTCCTTGTACGTTACCAATATTGTAAATGTTGTTTTTAAAGGATAAATAGCTTTTTGATGACACCGATAGTGTTAGCTGATGCTGCTAGCTTTATAGAGCATCCGTCAAGAGAAAGACATGATTCTAGGTTGTTCTGCGTGGAAGATGTTGGTCCAGTAATTAAAACTTCAGTTTGGTCTGAATGTAGTTAGAAATAGTTGCACGTCATCCAAATTTTAATATTGACTGTACATCTGTCAGAGAACTCCAGTTGATTGTTTGCTTTTTATAAACATTTTACATTAAAATCAATATTAGACTCTCTGATGTTGCACAACATTCTTAAAAGTAATGTTTAACCATTTAGCTGTGTACTCAGTTTTAGTCAGCCAATCTAAGTAGCATTAAATTAATGTATTTAAAATTGGCAGAAAGTGTATTCAGTAGTGGACGGCAGTCTATTAAGATTAAACCCTTTATAATGAAGATGGTACACTGTATGAAAGCTTGCCTGCTTTTAATCAATTCTGATTTATAAAAAAAATTATAATGTGATCAAATGTTTTCTTATATGATTAAGAGTGGGAGTGAAAGATCTTATGGTCTTAAGGTTTTTTAAATGCAACCTGTTTGTGTGTGTGTGTGTGTGTGTGTGTGTGTGTGTGTGTGTGTGTAATACTGTCTCTCCCTGAGAGAGACTGAGCATTGAGAATGCAAATAACATTATTCAATAAACTCTATTCATTTTATTCCATTACCACTCCTCCTGTATGCTGTTCTTCCTCTGCATCTCTGAATCTGTTGCATGGCTGAATATAAATGTTAACTTACAACAGCTGACTGTCTTACATTACAGAACAAAATAGTTTCTCTAAAGAAGACTAGTCATATCAGACCTAATTCAAGACATAGTGAATTGGACCTGTCAAATGAGACAGGAACTGTAAATGTCACTCGGTAAGAGACATTTTTTTGCACAACAGATGTAAGCATTTGCAATAAGAAATGCTTCTATACTGTATAAAGAATAGAGCAAAAATCTTGGGTGTAATTCCCATCAAACACATACTCTTGAAAATGAATGTAGTCTAAAGTACTTTGTATAAAAATGTTGGCCAAATGCTTTAATATTATTCACAGGTCGTAATATTGATTCTTCACTAGTGATCCTATAAGAACCTTAGATCTCGCTGCTGTGGAACTTTAGCACTGATGTTATCGTGATTTGAGGTCAGTCGCAGGTTTTGCCATTTGTCCTACTTCAGTGGTTTTATCAGCTGCATCTAACTTCAGCCTCAGTTTCAATGACCATCCTTCAGCAATAAGTATCTCACTCATAGAACCACAAATCTCCAGGGGCAGCGGGAGTCGCTAATAGAAAGCTCTGGCTGTTTTTAGTCATGCTCCATGGAACTTCTCTCTGGGGGCTGTTTCTAAATTACTCAGAGCTTAATTAACAGAAAAGCCCCCCACCTCCGGACCATATATTGGGAGAACTGAAAGGAAGCGATTAGTGGGCCGAGTGTGAAAGATGACCCACTTCCTGTTGTCCTAATGTGCCAACAGGAAGTGAGGTTCCCTCATCAAATATGGTTATTGATTGGTGACCAGTGGGACCGTTTCTGTTGTAAAGCAAATACTTTGAATTTGGTGTTTTATATAAAATAAGTAATGATAAATAATTATTTAATAATTCATACAACTGAATTGATTAAATCTTTATTTTTACAGCTTGTACATTTAATCCAATTCAATTTACATTAATTTGTATAGCTCATTTTAGATAGATATTGTTTTAAAAGTGCTTTACAGAAATGCAAAAAAATGTATCAGGATTTCCAGAAATCTGATGCTTGTAATGAAATTAGAATTGCAGATGTTAAATCAGATTTGTTGTTGTTGGCATCCTCAATTCACATTGTTGGATGATCTGTAGTCATCTTAAAACGCTGTAATGCAGGAGTAATCTGAAGATATCCTGTGATTCATTAGCATAACTGCTGTTCATAACTTTAAGAATGCAAGACGTGTTTTCCTGTGGCTCAACTGGTAGAGCACTGTGTTAGCAGGGCAAAGGTTTTGAGTTCAATCCCAGGAAATACACAAATACTGATAAAAATGTTGCCCTTGAATTCAATGTAATTTGTTTTGGATAAAAGCGTCCGCCAAATGAATAAATGTTAAATAGTCATTTTATTTTTAGCTGTGGTAAAATGGAAATACAAGGTGATGAGATACATAATAAAAAAGCTGGGCTAAAGAGATGTATATTTAAACTAGATTTGAACTGTGAGAATCAATTAAAAGTCCAGGGTTTGCGAGTGTAAAGACTGCATTGGCTAAGTACATTGAGTCTAACCAGTTTAAGGCATTTAAGTAACCAATATAACTTTGTAAGTAATATGGAATGTATCAGGAAATGGTGTTGGTGAAATATTTCATGTTTTATCTTTTCCTGAATGTTCAAACAATTCATGTGACATGAGAGTTCATACAGCATCTAAGAGGCACACAACTGATCAACTGTAAAGTTTAGCACTCTTTTGCAATTGCTGTTGCTAGAGACAATTGTGATTAAAGTAGAAAACTGCAAATTTTCAAACCGCAAAAATGTGTGTGTGTGTGTGTGTGTGTAAACGACTAAACTTCATAAACATCATCCAAAAACATCCTATAAACACTCTGAATTGGTATGTAACAGGTTACAAACAAAGATGGCAGCAGAAGCACAATGTTACTAATTGTAGCTCTAACATCTCATTGCTGAGACACAACAGGGAACAAATACAGAATTTAGTACTTAAAATTAAACTACTTAAAATTAAAAACAAACCTAATGGACTAGCGTTCAATAATGAACACCATGTATTGCATTCAAATGTAAATGACTTAAAACAATGTTGAAAAATAATTATATTATTGTAGACTGTCAGACATAGAAATTATCATATTAGCTGAGTGGACAAAAAAGAAACATTGGTACTCTTTGGCATTATAATAGCCATAAATACAGGTGTGAACAGAACGGTAGATTAGGATATTTGAGTCAGAGGGTGACAATAGCACTCAGAGCACCTTAAAAGAACAGTGCTAAATGCCTTGCCTTACATAAGCCTTAACTCTTTACAGCATTATTATGTACACTTGTGTAAATATAAACAAAACCGAGTGTCATGAATAAATTAATGATTAAATGAATTAATTGTTAAGCATTGTCCTTTGTGTTGCGTTGTATTGAATCACTATTATGTTTTATTATGCTAACCGTCTTATAGTTTCAGAAGTTTATACTTTTTTACTGTTTACTAGTAGTAGTCTGAAAACATTAACATACTGCCAGAGTAATGCACATTTTATTTACTTTAGTTACTTCCTAAACTACCTAGTATCCCTAATTAATTTGATTCATTTACATCTCATAATGAACAATAAAATAATACCATATATTATGCAATAATACCATATATTGTGTTTTCAGTGTTGTACGTGTGTTTGCCAATTTATGTTATCTGTGTTTTATTTCTCATATGTAAAGCTGCTTTGAAGCAATGCAACATGGTAAAAGGTGCTCATTACTTAATTCCTGAAAGAACTCTGGCTGCTAATGTTTGAACCAGACAGAGTTTTTCAGATAAACCTGCAGGCCAGCCACCCAGCAGGACATTGGAATAAAAAGTCCTGACGTCATAAATGCATTCACTGACTGTTTAGTGTCTGACAGAGATGTGCCTTTGTTTTGATATATTTTTAAGATAAAAAGAACAAGTTTTACAAATATTGAAAATGTGGTTTTAAAAGCACAAAATGCTTCAAAAAAAGACCTTGTATAGAGAAACCACATGATTCTAGGTTGTTTTATGTGGAAAATTTTGGGCCAATTGTTCAAACTTATGTCTGAAATTAGCAGAAGGTTGCTAGTGAGTTGCTTGTAGAAAGTTTGGATTATGGAACGTTTTGACTATACATTCTTTAAGCTTAGTAGACAAGTCACAAACAAACATAAAACGGACCCTTGTATTCAAGTTATCAAATATTATATTGTACCTGAAGTAATGCATATACAACATTCATATATAATTCATATTTAATTTTAAATTAAATTATTCTTGTATTAATTTTTACCAGAAAAACTAAAACTGACAGATGAGCAGAGTGGAAGTGCTATCAAACACAGTAACAGCACTTTTGCTCTCCTAAACTATAAATAAATGAATAATAAAACCAGCGCAAAGCAAAATAGCTTATTGATCTCCATGCATTGTCTCGTTATTACGCCGGAGGTGTGGATTTCATCTAATCAATGTTGGGAGAAACATCTTTATTCTTGTGTGCAACTTATTACTGTCTGGGAACTACAAGGCTGTACAGCAATTAAGGCTCTGAAGTGCTCAGCAATCAATAATGTGGATATATATCCAAAACCTTCGGAAGCAATGCATAGAGAGAGTCATTGTACATATGTTCCAGTTAAAAACCTAATTTGTCTTAGTGATACGAAGTCCTTCACTAGCTTTTTTACTAGCAACGGTTGGGGTTAATGGCTAGCATGACCCATCTTTGGTTTGGGATATAGAAACTCTGTCAAGTCTATCTTAGTCTAGCAGAATAGGTCAGTTTATTTCAAATGAAGGTTACTCAACTGACAAGTTTACGTAAACACAAGGCTGAGACCTTTATCAATTAACTGAATATGCCCATATATACATTTTAATGGAGGGGGCAGGTTATTGTGTGTGATTTCAGGAATGCTATCAGTGTCACAGCAGCCAATAGCCAATCTGTTAGGGGTGTCGAGCTATCCTATCATTTCCAGTATACAGTACAGTACCGTATTCTGTGGATACAGATGGATTTTGATTGGACAGATAATCTTTTATGTCTTTTATATGGACAAAAACATTTTAACATCTTATGATTGCTTGTAAAATACACAAAACATGCAATCGGTATAGATTGTAAAAAGCTGCATAGCTTTATGGCGCCAGGAAAATATAGTGTCTGTTTAGTGTGTGTGTGTGGTGTGTGTATGTGTGTGTGGTGTGTGTGTGTATGTGTGTGTGTGTGTGTGTACACCTAGTAAAATGTTTCTATTGGGGTCCTGTTATTATCTTGTCATCACTGAGTATATCAGACTGTCCCAGCTGGTGAACATGTTCTATCATTTTTGCAACAGTATTTTTTTTTTCTTTTTTACAAGCAGACAAAGCTTTCATAAATCACAAAGTTAATAATACCCCAGTTAGAAATCAACACTGCTGACTGCAAGGCAAAACTTTTCTGTTTGGTTCTGTCTGTGTGTTTGTCTATATATATATGTATAATTTTTAGCTTGTGATATAGTGACCCTAAAAACTTTAAACAGAAGTCCATAACCGACCTACTTCTACAACAAAATAACTGCTGGATATGGTGTTGATGATTCTGTAACTCTGAAACAAGAGGCAAGAAGATGATTTAAATGAGAAATTACAAGTCACAAGGAGAAACTACAAAACAAACAAGCATTTACTGCTAAAGAGCAAATGATCTGATAAACAAATGTAAATAAACAATATTTAAACACACTCATTTAAATAAAACATGATATATATAAATTTTTAAGCCCCAAGTAGGAATTATTTTGAAAAAGGCCAAACTATGTCTTACAATCTTGTGTGGACTTGTGTTAAACACACTTACACTGTAAAAATTGTCAAATTAGCTGTACAAGTCAATTCAACTTACAAACATAACGTTGAGTGGAGTTGTAATTTAGTCATTTCTTAACTTATTCATGTAAAAACATGTTGTTATGTATGAGATTTTTAGTTTGAGGCATGGTCTGTTACTTCAGTTCTCTTCATAATTCATTCATAACATATACATACAACACTTACACTCAAAGTAAAAGACTCAATTTGATCACTTTTAAAGTCAATACTTTTGATACCAATCTCGTATTAAGAATCACAGGCAATCTTTACAGGTTTGATTTAAACACAGTTACTTCACACTCAATAATGATGAAGCATATGATGAAGTTTCTGTGAGGTTTTAACAAATTTCTTCATAAATCATTATCCATCGTCTAAGACCTTTATCTAAACTTGCAAGCTACTGAGTTAGTACAGTTACTTAGCCTCTTCTATCTCATAAACTTAAGCTAATAAACTAATACTCGCTTCAGTATTATGGCTTATTTTAAAATATACACAGAGGTCTTAATGTCTTAACAGTCTTAAGAAAAGGAGTCTGTGACACGCAAGAGTAATAGTGGCCAATCAGAAGAAGGCAAAATTCAGATTCTCATTAAACTAACAGAATCACAACAGAGGTGGACAGGCACCGATTACAAATGCTATTGTTACAGTACTGAGAACATCTGTTATTTTTTCTACTTTAATTATAATTGTGGTACCTAAGTTTTAAGTTACCAAACGTAACCACATGTTCTGTGGCTCAGCTGGTAGTGCATTGTGTTAACAGCACAAAGGTTGTGGGTTCAATCCCAGGGAATGCAAGTGTTGTTAAAAAAATGTATACATTGAATTCCCTGTAAGTTGCTTTGGATAAATATGTCTGCCAAATGAAACAAATGTGTATTAATAATGTCGTGATTGATTTGATGTTATGATTTAGCTTGGTCTTCCTGTTAGCTCAACTGGTAGAGTGTTGATTTAACACTGCAAAGGTTGTCGGTTTGATCCCAGGGAGAGGCCTAAGTCCTGATAAAAAAATATGTGTACCTTGAGTTCACTGTAAGTTGCTTGGGATAAAAGTGTCTGCCAAATGGATAAAATGTGAAGTTTTGTCTAGCAACGGCACCTGTTTAGTTTTTACATTTAGCAAAGCACAATTATCCAAAGCGACTTACAGTATGTGAGCACAGAGTACACATAGAGTGTGACTTCTTCAGTTTGCGTACAACATCTGTTGCGTTTTGTTTAACGTGGGGTCAATGTGGGGCTCCTACACCAGGTTCTTTAAGTGCATGTTTGGCCTAAACAAAGACTTAGTCCCCGCTGTAAACAAATTCTTTAGTGGTCTCAGTTTCATTGTTTACCACGGTTTGTCTTTGTTGTTAAGTGGGTTCTGGTAGAAATAAACAGAAGGTGTTTTCAAACATTGGTAAAAGACTGGCAGGAGTGCATTGGCAAACGTTAAGAAGTTTGTTCCTGGTAAAGGTAAATAAAGAAAGTGGTTGAAGACAGGACAAACAAAGAAACAGAACTTAAGAACTGCGGAGCTCCAAACTGGGGCAGCCATCTGCGGGTGATATATTTGTTTTGATTTAGATTTGATTTCCCAAGGTCATGAGGACAAAGAGCTTTTAAAGAGTTTGCTTTTGAGAGCGTTCCAAACAGTAGATTTGCAGCATGCACATATAAGACACTGTTAAAAGATTTCCTTTGGGAAATCACTTGCATTGATAATCAATACTAAAATATATTAAGACCTATCAGTTTGAAACCTTGAACGTTTGAATGATGAGGGCACACAATGTTCTGCTTGTCTCTTGGACACTGCATTACCAAATGCACAGGATGAATGCTAATGTTAGTCTCAAGGCAAAACGTACATACACACGTATATACACACCCTCAGGATAAACTAACTTATTGTGTAGGAAGTGTTGCAAACATTTTGATTATATATTAAATTCACCCAGTCTCCTAGGGAAACTATAAAAATTGTGTCAACACACATTGATATATCATTGAAATGTATTATACCTTAATTTATTATAACCCTAATATACCTCAGTTATCATCTAATGTTATAGCTTATTAACAACTTCCAATAGGCTTCAAGCAGTAGCATATCGGCTACCCGAAATGTCACTTTCGGCGCATTGTTGCATTATTAGCATGTTGCTAGCATGATGCACAAACCTGTGATAAAAATGCTACCTGTTAGCTGGTAGCATTACATCATGCATTTTATAATTATAGCTAACACACTTTAATGGCTTGGTTAGGAGTGGATTGGCTAGGCTCCTATTCCTGGCTGCCTAAGCGCCTGCAGTATTCGACCGTTTTGGACAGTTGGTTTCATTGCTAACACATCATCACCAGTGGTTACAGGAACTGAATGAACACCTATGATGGTAGAAAAATGTGCTGCTAGTGGTTTGTTACATGTAGCACTCTTAGCCCTAAGCTGCATACTTGCTAATACATGTTTGAGAGGCATTGACCCCACCTTCAACTCAACACAGCATCAGGGTCAAGCCAATTTAAGGCCAAGGTCATGTGACATAATGATGCTAGTCATCATCCAGTCAGCCAATCCTCTTTCAGCAAACACGCTAATGGGAGCTGAGGGTGGAAAGATTTGTCATGTTGCTGTATATGAAGAGAGGTGAAGATAAGATTGGAGGCTGAAAATTAAGCCTTTTTTTTATTTATCCCCTCCCTGTACTCACATTTGTTTTGTTACCTATACAAACTACCCTTTCAAACACAATCCACACTTAACATCAATGGCTGTACACACTGTGTGTATTAGCATGCTAATGTTTATACCTCCCAAAAATTAATATTAACTCTCAATACTTCAATAAACTAGAAGAGAGGACAGAGTAATAATTCAGAGTAATTCAGAATTAAAATTATCAACGTCAACATTTTTCAAAAGTACCATCTAAAAACTGATTAATCTCATCTAAGGTAAACAAAGAGATTTGATGAGAATCTTGAGAATTTCTCTCAAGATCTCACTGTGAGCAGAAGACAGTTTTCACAATGTTTATTACTGATATGCACATTTTTGTCAACATTAGTATTTAAGCTTGTTGTTCCTATCACTGAATACTTCACCTATCGTACTTCAAGTATACCTCAAGTATTCATCAGTTGATAAAACTATTCCCTGAGGTCTTACCTCATGGGGCCCTGTTGTCCCCCTCCAAACATCTGCCTTCAACACATGATATTTTATTTATTATTTAAAAATAAAAATAAAAACTCGCCATTGACCAAAATTGATCCTGCCCTGCATTTAATCCTCTTTATATCTCAGTTTTTTGCTAAGTTGCTAAGCTGTGTTGGCCCTCTTTGTCTGTGTCAACATAAAACATCTTTCTATCTTTCTATGACTATATTCTATGTAAGTAAAACAATTATGTTTTTTGTATCCACTTCATTGACAGACCGTGAACAGACACACAGGTTTTCTACATTTGCCATCATGACACTTGTTTTATCCTTGTTAAAGCTGCAATGTGTACGAGAAGAAAGTTTTACAGGCTCATAAAATGTGAAATACGGGTCTTTTTTACGACCCTTAAACATATTGGTCCTAATTAAATGTAATCTAGTACCATTTTTTAACAGCAGGGCATTGTGGTATGTTTATAGTATGTTGTATTGTGCATTACCCAAAATGCACTGCAATACCAGTGACAGGAATGGTGGGGTTTCAAAGATACATCACCACGCTGCAAAGCAACAGAACCAACAAACAGAAGGAGAAACACAAGTCAAAATATCCTCTTGCCTATTGATGGCTGCATACAGCCATTGTACATGCAGTGCCTCTCACTAAAAGAAAAAAAACAGCTGGTATCAGTACACCTTGTGAATTGTAACTCATTACAACATGACAACTTGCCTTATTAGCATGTGCACACTCCTCTTTTCACAGCGGACATAACACAGGAGAGAGCTGCACAAAATAAACTAAAAAGATTCAAACAGAAAGTCAATGTACCATAATAATACCACAAAAACATACCTGCAACAATAAAACCCAGCAAACTACGTGCCAAATCGCCCCCAGCACACAGCCCACCAGCATCACACGCCCAACATTCAGTCACACACAACCAGAAATCACCTAAACCTGTCATACAGTATGTGGCTTTGTAGTGAGTCTCAGCTGGTCAGAGTAATTACTGTTACACATTTGATCTTACATCATGTTTCACATGAAAAGAGGAATTCAATGTGTGACCCGGTGACCTGTATAAACATAAACCATCTCCTTTAAGACATGATATGCTTCACCCAAGCATACACCCAAATGCTGTGCAATCTTACTGCATTCATTTACGCTTTAACAGGTCATTAGAAATTTACAGCAGCACAGAAAAATAATAACAGCTTTATTCATTGGTTGTCAACAAAACAACCTATTTCCTCTTCTACTGTGAAAAGACACTTTAGCCTTTAAATTTCTGAATCTGATTTAATCTTTTTTTAGTCTTTTTGTTCTGTAGCTACATGCGTTTTATGCTACATTGCCTGCAATCTTAAATGACGCTTCTGTTAAGATCATAAATTCTCCTTTATTTCTGTTGTCAATTGTCATATTTCATTGATGTGTGAATAAAAGTTCAAACACTTTACAGCAAGCAGCACAGTTTCAGTCAGTGGTTAAGCAAACCTGTCAGAGTTACAGTAGGTCTCTTTGTGGTACAGCTTAGCCTGGTAAAATGTGTTTACAAGTCCCAGTAAAGTCACAGCTTACAGGCAAGAAGCCCACCTGCCACTTCAGAGATGACCTTTGCATATGGAGAGCTGTCAAGCGTCAAGACCAGTGTGTGTGAGAAAGAGAGAGAGTGGAGTAAAACAAGTAGAAAGGTGCCATTTTTGGCTCAGTGCTCTTGAGGGAAACTATCACAAAGCCACACATGAGCAAACAAACATACAAACATCTGTACCTCACAGTGTCTCAGGTAATGACAAAGGTTTAAGTGTTCCTGTAGCTCAACTGGTAGAGCATTGTGTTAGTGGTGCAAAGGTTGTCGGTTCAATCCCAGGGAACGCAAGTACTGATAAAATGTATACCTTGAATTCACTGTAAGTTGCTTTGGATAAAAGTGTCTGACAAGTGAATTAATGTAAGTGTTTAAACTCCAGCTTCTTTTAGAACAATACCTGCAAAGGTACAGTAACTAGTATTATTTTATAATTATAAGTTATGATTATAAAACATTATTTTATAAATTATTATTTTAAAAATGTTATAGATATCATAATATGATATCTATAACGTGTTTAATATAGTGTTAGCATTGTTTAATTGTATTAAATGTTCAAACACTTTCCATTCCAGTTATAAAGCTATAAAGGAAGCTATGCAGGAATGCTGGAAAATGCATTTTAATGGTAGCAAGTTTTTGTGATGTTTTGCATATTTTCTCAGTCAGGATGAAATGGTGTCTAGTTCCTTTTGTCAAACTTACAAAGTCAAATATCATAAACAAGAGAATCTGGAAAATGTGAAAATTAAACTGTCCACAAACGCACATTGTTTTTTATTTATTTCTTACTGCTATACATTGAGTTCATTCCTGTATTATATTTTAAAGAAATAGTTTGTTAGCAAAATTGCCTGTCGTCTTGCGGCAAACGTATTGACAAACTTTTGACAAATGTAACAACAAACCTCTTTAGAAAAGGTGTTAGTTTGAGTTACGGTGATGGACTTTTCTTTAGTTTGAGTCATTAAGTCGTGGTGTTGGAGAGCCTGAAAGACTGAGAAAGAGAAAAGACAAACAAAAGACAGACAAAGTTGTAACAATTAAAGTATTTGTTACAGAAATACTGCTTTCTACAGACAGAAGCCCAAATAACGTGGTAAAATATTACCTCGCTTTGGGCAGAATGGTCACATAACTGCTTCTCATGACAAAAAATACCTTAGTTTTCAAAAGCCTCTGTTTTTACAGTCCACGCTACAATTCAAAAACATTCTTTTCAACTTAAGACTTCAGAAAGTGTTTTCTTAGATTTAGATGTAGTTGTTTACAAAAATTCCATCTCATGCTGAGGTAAAGATATGTTTTCAGACAAAAACTAATGTTAACAATCTATTAATGTGAACAATGTATTGCTGAAGTAAAACTTTTAAACCCATTTAAACATACACAACGGTTAATTCACTGCCTGGTCACATGCAGAAACATTAAGACCCTTCAGGTTAAGCTGACAAATGAATGACAAACCTTATCAAGAAGCAGAGCAGAAAACACAACCTGTTTCTGTTCTTTAGTTCCAGTCATGGGCTGGGGGAGAGACTGAAAGACAAGTCAAACAAAAGCAAACAAAAGTCAGACAACAATTATGTAGAAACCCATAGTTCTGTAACAGAATTTGACAATTGTTATTACTGAATGTAACTTGATTTTGTCTGTGCCACCGTTTGAAACTCCAAGAATATATTGTACCCAACATTACTTAAAAAAACACTAATGTAAACCACAAACTCTCTGTTAGCTAGCCAAATCCTTGCTAAGCTGGGGTTTGTTTGTTCTAGAATACGGTTTCAGAGTTCAGTTGACCTTCTAAAAGTAACCCAGAGTTGACTTATGCTCAAAGGTAAAACTTCAAGACTCTTGACGGATTACAAATAAATAATTAAATATTTTTGACTGCAGACAAACATTATAAGCCTGCCTTTAAAAGCAAGGGATAAAGACATTTTAAGGTGCTTTATATTTAACTGAATCTAAAAACTCAATCTGCATTGTGTAACACTTGTTTTTTTTAAACATTTTTGTTGAACGGACCCTCTTTTAATTGTAGAGGCTCACAGTTATTACAAGAAATGTGTGTAAAAATAGTGCACTAAGCATGATGCTGTGACAAAAGGTGGAAAAAGAAAATGTCCGGCCCACATTTACATGACACACAAGATATGCAATATATCATTTTAATGATAATATATCCAAATAAATACTTTATGATGTGGCCCTGTTCACCGAAAGGCCATGGCTAATAGAGCAGTAAAATTTTTATCTTAAAAGGGCAATAAAAATTGTGATTTGAAGGACTGAGATGGAGGCTGAGAAAGCAAAAGGATGATTTTTATTGGAAATATGAAAGACAATATGAATAGATGATAAAATGTACAAAAACACTTAAAAATACTGTAAAAACTTGAAAGCTTAAATCAGTATGTGTTTCAGTGTCAGGTTAAGAGTTTATTAGGCAATGCTAGTGATTCATGAATCAATAATTTATTTCAATATTTACTTTAATTCCCGCTAGTTCCTCTATTGACCACCGGAGGTCTCCCTCCTCTGAATATTAACCCAAACTACATATCCCAGCATGCATCTACCCGGACTGATTGCGTTCACACCAGAACCATTACACAGGCTATGTAAACCCTGTGCTAACCAGCGTCTGAATGTACCTGCCTTTTGTACCACCACTTCCACATTTATTATAACCTGAAATGCATCTCATACTATCTAGATAGTGTGCATACTATCATAGATAGTGAGCTGCAATTTAGTGCTTAAGCTTTGAATAAAGACAACTTGTTCTAAAATTACATTATTAACACAGAATGATACCTTCAATCATTCACATTCTATAACTGATAGAACTGTAATGTGTTTAATAAACTGTAAAATTTATGCATCTAATATTTGGGCAACACATACTAGAAGAATGAATTAATCACAGAAACCAACATTTGTTTATTTTCAAATGTAGATTCATATCAGAGATTGAACTTGTAACCATTACAGTGTTTTAAAACTATTATAAAACCCATAACCTGTGCTTCCATGCTTACTGGGCACTTATCATAGATGCACACGTGTGCCAACAACCTGTAAAGCTTAGTGCCATTTACTTAATACCCCCTGACCTCCCCTTGTGTCCAAAATGTCAAATAAACAAGCCTGGGTCATGCCACCCACTTCAGTGTTTTGCATTTGCATTGGTTTGGTTTCCCAAGTGATCCCTTCTTCCTTAAAGCATCAAAGCTACAGGGGTCATAAAAATATAAATGTTAACTGGTATAAAAGGTTATGCTGAAAATACATCATTAGTAAGCATTTTAACCAGACTCAAGCCTCTGCATGTGCTATTTGGCTTCAGGGCTGAAGAGAAACATCACATAATGAAAATTCTCTCATAATTAGAGTTATATTAAATAATATCCTGGCAGTTTAATAATGTCATTGATCAGCATTCAGCTTTTTGAAGCTCTGAACGGCACATCAATCTGTCATTTATTAAAGTTGTCCAAATGACCCCAAGTGGGTTACTCTGTGTGCTCTGAGGTAAAATGATAAAGTAAGAAAGACAAGTTTAGTCAAGTATGGTAACTATGCTACCAAAATGTGACCTCTGTATTTATCCCATTACTTGTTGAAACAGCTGGAGCAGTGGGGAACAATTGGGGGTTAGATCCCTTCAGTTGCAACCTACTGGCACTAGAATCAAACCAGCAACCTTCTGATTAGAAGTCTAAGTCACTAACTAGTGGGCCACAACTGCTTCATGTGTTTTGACACAGTCATGAAACACACAACAACCAATAAGAAGTGTCGTTAGGTTAATGACACACCCCCATATTTGACTCTTGACAGATTCTTGACAGAATAGACAGATGTGTGCCTGAATCAAAAATGTGCGCTCTTTAAAATCATGTTGTTAAGTTATAGCTAATTCATGTTGGTTGCTAGGGTGCGCTAAATGGTTGCTAAGGCATAGCTTGACAGTTTCCATGGTTATAATAATAGACTGCTTCCCAGTCTGAAAAAGCCATCCACTTGTCTTTCCAATGCTCTGATGCCTTTTATTTTTTTCAGTTGAAGTCAATGGTGTGGTTGCTAGACTACTGTAACCGGTTGCTAGGGTGTAGCTATGAAGTTAAAATGTCACCATTTGTTGCTGCCTGCAAAGCTGAGCGATGTGAGCCCACTGGCTGGTCTCTATGACATATTGATGTAGAGCTATGACATTACAAAGTTCTGCTTAATGTTAAGTCTATGGGATTTTTTTTATCAGCCAGTTGCTAGGGTACTGTAACTGGTTGATAGGGTGAAGGCATACAGTTAAAATGTCACAATTGCTGCTTGTTAGGCCGAACGATATGAGCCCACCTCTAAGTCTCTGCAACATTGTCATGTGACACTGCAAAATTTGCTATGAAACAACACCTTTATTTAAGATCTCATATTTTACCAAAACATGAGGAAGACTAATGAGACTTATCCTTTAAAATAAGAAGTGGGAGTATGTTTGGGAGATTTTGAAACTGATATCTGTTTCCCACAGTGACCATTTTGAAAACTTTTTGCAAGTTTAAAGCTGTCTATAAACTAAAAGTAGAAAATTTCTAAAATACTGCATTCAATTTGTCCAAATACTAAAGACAAGATGCCCTTAAGGAATGTTGATGTTTTAGTGAGTTTTAAAGAGTGTTTTTGGACTAACTTTTTGAGCAGCCTGTAGTTTATGGAGCTCCTTAATTTTTCACATTGACTGAAAGCAACTTGTCTGCACTAATATATCTGCATTCACTGTATCTGACACTGCATGCAAAGGATGGAGGAAGGTTGTTAGAGCTGTTGGCAGCTGCTAACTTTAAACTTACCCTGCAAAAAGTTAGTCTGGGGTTTAAATGATTTATAACTTCATATGCGTAGTCTTCTGTTAAGTTTTGTACATATTTTTATGACTGTTTTGGTCATTCAAACTTCTGTTTGCCCAAATTATGCCACTGCGCTGAAGTATTGGACATACAGCACACTATTTCATCCAAAGGTACCTAAAGCTATTGATTCATGGCACAATTCCTCTAGAGCAATTGGGATTAAAGGCCAAACTCATGGGTGCAAAGGTGATAAGAACTCTCAATCAGTTCTTCCAGATAGTGGACTAGCAATGGACCTGCATTTATGATAGTAGCTTAAGATATTTCTCTCTCTGTCTCTCCATTTCTCTCTCCGTCTATCTTTCTTGTTCTCTTTAAAGTGATTGAGGCAAAATTACTGCATATTGACACCAAAACACTATTGTTCTTATGCCTTGTGACTAAACATCTGTGTCTTTAAACCTATGTCCATGTATTTCATTTACTATAGGAGAGCTACAGCAGAGACGCTGGTTATTAATAAATGACAAATTACTGTAAGTTTCAGTAATTTTCCACGTTTGTTAATTATCCAATCACACATATATTAAGTCCTCAGAAGCCCTGATATGTAAAGCAGGTTGGAAAAAAGACACACAGGTATAAAATGACATCATGACATGTGTAAATGGTGATAGAATTTCACATTAAGCTTGAACTATTCCTTTAACTTGGTTTCTTCCATCAATAGATGTGTTTGCAAATTCCCACTGCTATATTACAAAGCACAAAAAACTCTGACATGTCCTGGCAAAATTACAGTCATAAATCTAGCCTGCACAGCTCTAATAATGGTGACAGTTAGTGTCTTATATTTGTCACAATATACCGTTTCAATTCTACTGTACAATTCTACTCACAGGGTGAGATACCAGCAGAGATGTGTACAGTCACTGGAGTTTGGAGTCACCATTAACTTGACATCATGTGGCGTTATGTATACAGTGTGCTGACCTTTTTAAAGGGCAGAATGGGAATGTATTAAGCTTTCTTGTGTCTGTTTTGCACTACATTAATAATCAAATAACACGTGTGTACAAATGTACTCCTATTCCACAAGTCTACATATAATTTTGGCTCCAGTTGGTGAAGCGTGTATGGGGGTCACATGTGACCAGTCATAAAATGCACCTTGTATGTTTGTGAAGGCAGAAGCAAATGACAGGTTCTTTATTTTAAATGTTATACATTATTGCTGGGACAAGGGGAACACCCTAGACAAATTATCACTCCATCCAACACACTTTGGTGTGCCAACAACAGAGTTAATTCTCATATTGTGTCTGCACACAACATTATGTAACCTGATGGTCGCCTTCTTGAATTGCATTTATTCAGATTATTAAAGGCCAACTTCATACCAAAAAGGTCAATGGCACATTGGTACAAAGTAGCCGAAATATTTAAATTTCTCATTTAAATATGAAAAATAATTAAAGATATTTAACCATGACATAAAAATATCTAAAATAAAAACATACACTATTCTGTCTGATTTCTGCATGTATTCTAGTAGCAAACCTTTCAAAACACCCTTCACTCTGTTGGCTCACAAAATTGCACTGTATGCTTTAACACAATGCATGTGAGCCGTCCGGTTATATGACCCTCCTCACCTCAGGCCATGTTAACCATATAAGGCCGCAGTACACCATATAAAGGTGAGCCATATACAGCAAATATTTTTCCCTAATATATATTAAGCTAATATTAAATTATTATTGTGATTCTGCAATGCACTTACATTAGAATAATTATTTAGGAGAAAAACAGATTCCTCAGTTCACATCTCTCTGTGTGGCAAGTGAAAAGTGTTTAACCATAGATTAAAAAAGGGGGCGGTCCCAATTCTCACCAGCACTCAGCACTGACCTCCATTCTGCATCAATCCAGGGCGATTCCTCCTAAAATCCTCATTAAGGAATTAATTGGAGCTGTAGGATTTTAGGAGTGGGAGTGGATGAGTGCTTTGTGGCATAATTGATTTTACACACTCAGCCGTTGGGGACTTAAGGGGTGACTTGTTTTTTTCACAATGGCTTGTTCTGAGCTGAGAGGTAGGAAAAACAGATAATGTGCCCTGGTTTTGTTTGAAATTACGGCTTATGTCAGAAGTTCTGCCCTATAGCGAAAGCTCCTATTTACACTTACTCCACAACCTGACAATAAAACAGGATGCAAAAAGCTAATTTGTGTCTGTAATTGGTTTAATAGGAACAAGAGTAAAATAGCAGGGTAAAATAGATTATTTTGTCATTGAGAGGGCTCTGTTTACAGCTAGGCTGAATAAGAACTAATAGGTAGTTGGCAGAAATCAGTTGTATAGACACAAACACACAGCAAACACTTTGGCAGTCTATTTTATTGATTGAGACACATACAGGCTGTAGTTGAAAATATCTTACGCCAAATAAAAAGCAAATTTAAGTCTGCAGATGAATTGTTAGCTAAAGACAATTTTGCAGCAAGGTGATTGTCAGCACAGGATTTGTTTTGCAATTTGTTGTAACAAGCTGTCGACCAGTGACAGGTATTGATACCTGCAAGCAGGAGTGAAAGTCAATTGGGTGGGTGGGCTTTGATATTAAAGTTCATACAGCTTGTGTTTTTTTGCCAGGC
>JBAJNP010006722.1:0-24727 GCA_036877545.1 Yasuhikotakia modesta | reverse complement strand
TTATATTAAAGATATTTAGTGAATCAAATGGGCAATATATGAAAGACTGTGTTCATTGAAGTACCTCCATTAATCCCAACAGACATTAAAAATAGGCCGGATAAAATACTACAGATCATAAACAGTTTTACATGCAATGCAGTGTCACATGCAATTTTCTACAGAGCAGCGTAGACATACCCATTTCTTCTGTGTTTAACAGCTTCGGTGTCATCCATCACTTTGTGGTTAGACAGTAAGTTAGTGTGTTGTCCATCGATCACCTCTAAATAGTTCCTGCTGGTCCTCTCGACACTCTTTCCGCTATCGTCAAAGCGCAGGTGATCAAACTTACTGAAGACGACCGTGTTCATTGCTGCTTGCGCTCAATTCATTGCCATGTGTCACAGTGATCCTGTAACTCCCAACACTGTCCGAAATATTGCTCCCAGGAATGCCCCTGTGAACGAGCGAGTTCTTTATTTAAATGTTTCATATGATAATTTTTTAATATTTTTTTCCGTTATTGTTTAAGAAATTATATTGAATTCTGGCCTGTAAATGAAACTTAATTTCTTAATAATTTCTTAATCTGCATTAAGCAAACTGATCTAAACAGATCAGATCTACACAGATCAAGAACAGTAGCTTAAGTTAAGTTTAAACAACATGATAAATCACAAAAACATTTAAAAGTAAATACTTTTCTAAAATTGTCGTTTATTGTTGTTTAAGACAAAATGACAATAACAACAACTATAAGAAATATACCAGCACTTACAATTAAATCCTGCTAATTCCTTTAAATCACAGGCGACACAGTGCCTTGCATCCCATCCGCTCATTCAACACCTCTGCTTTCAGCAACTGTGAAACTGCCGTCTGACTCCTCACTATATCAACCAACACTAGAGGGTCTTGCACCCCGGAACCTGAATATACAGCCCATCTCCGGTTTCCCAGACGTATAGCTACAGCCCACAGGTCGGCATGAAAATTATGTATGCCTGTTCCCGCACTCCAGGTGAGGGAGTGTGGCGGACTCGTCTCCGTTTAGCTACTGTGCATCTGGCTGTAAGCGGAACTGGATCGTCTCCAAGCGCAACTTCTGGGAGTTGTCGGGGAGGCTTTTGAGTTATTTTATGGAAAGCATTTTGATTGGTGCGTTGTTAAAACTCATCTCAGCACCGGTAATAAATTGGGACCGTCTGGTTTCGAGAGAAATAGCGAACGGACCTCTTGCTTCAGTCTGTGTTGGGGTGAGAAGTTAATTATAGAGTTGCCATGTCGCAGGAAACGCGTCTGTTTCTGCGATTTAAACTTAAATGTACCAATACTAAACCTAGACTTGCTACTTACTTTTAATGCCCAATTACCTTTGCTCGTAAATATTGGTCAAACATGTAAAAGATGCGTTTTGTAGGGTAAGTAAACTTTAAAAGATTTAGAAGTATTGCTGACGCCTATTTACTTTATCTCTATCATGTTATAAACAATAATAGCAAATTAAAACAGGAGTGTGGAAAACTCAAAATGCTCCAAAATACCCATGACTCAGTTAAATATATGAACCATGTAATGAAAAAATATTTAAAGTAATTAAAAAATATTAAAGTAATATATATAAAATATGATGTCTATGTAAAATGTAGATTCCCACTAAAGACTGGAACACAGATGTTCTCACATGGGGTATTTTGCATTAAGCTTTCATAGTCACAAAGGACATCCCCATATGACACCTTAAAGCAGACAGCACATTTCTCTGCAGTAGCTCAGGCATATAACACAGCAACACACACCATAAATTCCCTTTCCTCAGAGATCGTCTGCTACCACATTTGTTGATATTACAGTAGCTACCCGCAGCCCTTCATTCACACACCAGAAGGAACGTGTTCAGGTCAAGCTGTTCAATCTAAAAAGATTCCACATAAAAGGCACAGGTTAATCCCCACCTGATTTTGTAAGTTACGCTTTTCTACTTGAAGGAAGTGTGCAATTTTTAGATACTTTTCAATGTTCTAGATACATTTTCCTGGAACTGTGCAGACAAAAATAGTTGAAACTAAAAGACAGTGTCATAGCATGTCATGGACATTAATATCTGCTCTTGATCGTTGCTTATTCAAGTGTTTGTAAAAAAAAATGTTGAGTAACGTTGTATAATGTTGCCTTTAATGAGAATAGTCTATATGGCTATAAAGCTCTTAAATGACATTGCAAAAACAGCTGTTTCATCACAGGCCTTTATGTTAAACCTTTGGGCAACATGAGAATACTGCAATAGTACCAATTAGAGCAGATCTAAAACCACAAACACCACAGTCACAAATGCTCTGCAACAGACGACAAAATGAGCACAGCTCTGAGAGAACATACTGTACATGTGTAAATGACAAAATCCCTTTAATATTCCCATGACATTAATCTGAACAGAAACAGTGTCAATAAATGAATTGCATGTATTTGGAGTCATGTAATTAATTGTCCCAGCAGCTCTTGATCCCAGTTTTGATTCCTGGACTTTGGTCACAGATACAGCATCGTACTGGAAAAATTATGGTGACTGCGGTACATGGCACCAGCCCATGAAATGTGTGCATAGTTACTGTAACAGGCCCAAGTTTAATTCTAGCAGAAACAAACTTTGAAATTGACAAGGAAAAACAACTCTTATGTGTCTGGTTTGATCTGTTGTGTCTGGTGCAGAGGTTCTCAATCTTGGGGTCGCATAAAGTCTCACATAGGGTTGCAAGAAATACTTGTAGGATTATATTATACTGTGAATGGCATCATTTTATATGTATATATATAAATATATGTATGCATGCACTGTGTATATTATCGTATACTTTTATTATTATAAAAACCTTAGTATATTAAACTTTATACTATATAATTTTACTTATATGATTAAAAAGTTAGGAAAAGGTAAAAGTATATATTTTTGCATATTTTTTGCTTTGTGGATGATAAAAAAACAGGTTTAGAATTTTTTTTCACTCACTTTAGTTAATTGGTTAAAGCAAAATAATAATGCACTTCTTTTGCTGTATGGTATAGCTGCAGCTGAAGAGCAGTTGGCTGATAGGGTGTTATGTCCCCATTGTGATGTCTGTATATTCCTTTAAAGCTGCTCTGTATTTAATGCGCTACAGGTTGCTTTAGCAGTCACATATATTTCTTTGATTGGACAGCTGCTGTTTTTTAAGATGGCAGTAGGGAATCTAAGATGTGATGGTGTCCTCATGCAGCACAGTTTTTGGTCAAAACCGACCATCACTTGTCTGTTTATAGAGAGGAGCCTTACACCGCAGCCTTGCACTGTCTCAGACCCTCTATAACCAACTCCACATGTCTTATCTAAATAAGCACCACGCCAAGACAGATCACGTTTCCCCCTGGTGCTAGCCAGACATACGGATTACCTTGTCATTGGCTTCGACATAAAAATTGGAATTAAATTGATGCTGGCACGTGAAGTTGTGGTACCAGTCATGTCAGAGAAATGGTACTTATTAACTGATTCCTCACCCTCTTTTAACATATAGTTACAGTAAATGATTTTTAGTCATACAGGAGCAGGAAGTTTAATCCGTGTAAAGTAGTTCAGTAGGTAATAGATATCCCTGCAATATTAAAGCTCTGTCATTCCACTAATAAAAATCCTTTGAAGGATTATCCTCACGACTTGAGGACAAATTGAATAATAATTTACACCACAATCATATGGTGAGCACAGAAAAATCTCTCTGAATGCTAGAGTACAGACATGCAAAGAAGTAGGAAAATGAAATAGAAAACCTAAGGCTAAAAGTGGAGAGTCAGGATAATATTAGGATAACATTAGTAAGACAATAGTCTGTGGGGAAACAGATGCTGGCCATTATGAAGTTTAAAACCACCTTAAAATTACAAATGACCCTATTTACATGATCTTATTGCACCAAGTCTTCAATGTATGTTAGTCCAAAAACTTCCATCTCTGAAACTGTTTTTCGGCTGATGTGTTTCAGGCAGCATTTAATGTTGAAGGTTCCAGCGATATACAGTAGTTAACACTATATGTAGTCACTGAACTAAGTTACCCTTGTCCCTCCAACCATGTGTCCTCTCTCCATAAACCCCAGCCTTCAAAGTTGACACTGAGACCTCGTGAGGTTGTTGGGAATAATTTGTGTATGGTATTATAAAGACATCTGCATCTCAGGTCTGTCAGATACTCATTCTAGTATCATGCCCACATTTAAACGAATTCTTTTAGATAATAGATAATATAAAGCCACAGAAAATTTTTGTTCTTTGTGAATTTTCGTTATTTAAAACATATTACGTTACAGAAATAAAGTTGATTATCATTCAATGGTGACTTTAGGCAAGGTGATATTTAATACATATTTAATTATGTTAATTAAGTATTTTGCATAAGAATAATAAAGTAAAGGAATGAAGTCAAAATAATAATAAAAAAAGAAATAAAAGACTGGAGTGAAATCAAATTAAAACACATAAACATTTCCTGTGCATGAAACATTGTGCTATAAACAAATGCATGAATAGTGTGCTGCAGTAAAAACTGTAATCCTGCAATAAAGTTTTATGAAGATCAGACTATAAAAAACACATTGCTTTTTGCAGGTTTTCTGATGTCTAATTTTATTCCCATATGCGACCTGCCACACTAACATTGTTAGCTCATATTTTCAAACATTATCTAATCATCATATCTCTACCTCTAACATAATGTTATATCCCAGCGGAGCCTATATGCGTCATATGTTTTGCTTTGCTAATAAATCTACCAAGGTTGAATTATATCCACAGAGTACTGTAAATGAAACATGATGACACACCAATGTTAGTGTCTTTTCACACTTACTGTTTTGCGCATTAGCTAGCTAGAGAATGATTCAATAAAGAGATGCACTGCTTACCAGTAAATGGAAATTCTTAGAAAATGTTGTGCATTCATATTTCTTTACATCTCCAAAAACCCATTTTGTATACCTTATAGCCATATAGTTTTAACTGCAGGCACTCAAGGTGATGCTAAACAGGAAATAATTGTGCATCTATAAGATTCCAAAAGTTAAGAATTTAGGAAAATATTATTTTAAGCTCTACTGTGTTAACTCTTTTATGCATTTAAATTATGTTGAAAGTTGCTTTTTAACCCATTTGAGAGCAACAGCTACATGTATTGAGGGCAAGGACAGTAACTGGGACAGGTATAATTTTGTCTGCTGTTGTGCAGGTGGCTTTAAGGGCTCACCCTATTTTGGCACCTTATGTGACCATTAAGGTTTTGGACATTGTGCTGAAAAAAGAGAATTACTCACTGCCAAATGACAGCACATAAGACCTACAAATCGGTAACTTTATTCTTAGATGTTATTCTTAGGCTTAAAACATAAGCCAGAACAGTATGTGAAAATCAACAACATTTTATAAAACTGCACTGTGTTAAGATGATTGTAATATTATAGAGAGACAGTAAGATATGGTTGAATTGTAACAATCATGGCAGTGAAATGATTTCATACTTTCCCTGTAACAAATCAAATGATGCAAACCAATTGCAGAAAGTAGGAATGCTTCCAAAATTTGGCTTGACATATGATCATTCCACAGAGCTGCAGACACATTTTAAAATAGGTACTTTGGACTTTCAGCGAACAATAAGCATACAGTAAGGAAATGTTATTTGAGATTGTTATTGTAGTATTTTATAGCTGTGTTGCTGTATTTTAACATTGGAACCATCTGTTGATTCAGCTTAGATTCTGTATTTGAATTCTGTTAAAGAACTTTGATAGTATGGCTTTCCAAACTATAATTATTATTGATTATCTGATTGATTGCTGAATTGGGGGTGGAGATAATGATACAGAAATCCTACAGGGAAGTGTATTTATACAACCAAGATTTTGCAGGCCGGATTCCAACCAGCTGTTAGTAGGCAATGGAGATTGTACTAATCTTTAGTCTGCTTCTATTAAGCAATTACTTCTGGTGCCTACTGAAAAATAAGGTCAGCCTAAAGAGTCAATGCCCAGTTGCCTTTTCCTTGATGAATTAGTTTGTTGCAATGTGCCACGTCTGCTCCCAGAAGTGCCTGGGTGTTTGAACGCTGTAGTTACTAGATCATATAATTATGACTTTGCCATCAGTCACATTTTCGTACTAATGCATCATTAACCCAACAAATAGCTCCCATATGTTCATCCAAACCCAGTCCTTTGGTCCAAATACTGTATCCCTGCCACATGATTTTCCACATTGTGTGTATACTATACACCACATGATTTCTCCAGCTCATGGACTAAATCTTCTTCATATCTCTAATGAGTTGGGTCATGTTTGCCAGCTGAGCAGTCATTGATAATTTAGTATGAACGCATTCTTTTCAGAGCCATGGTGATGTGTTAAGACATTCCTCTTCCTGTTCCCGGGGTCTTTAGCGTTCCTTCACACTAGACCTTTTGGTGTGGACCTGAGTCTGTTTGTCATCAGTGTTCGGTTCGTTTAGTTGGTGTGAAAGCATTTTTCTGAACTAGTTTGCATACCAGCTAATTGCATATGAGTCTGTTTGGAAAAGCTGTTCTGGAGTATAGTTCATATGAACTTTTGATGTTCTGAATGTGATCTGTCCTATATCACGGAAATGAGACATTATTTGCATAATCTTCACAGAGCAGCTTGTGTTTTTGCATATCATTGCATGTTTGTGGCAGATGCTATTTTGTTTATGTAAGGTTTTGGTGGTAAATTCAACTTGGCAAATACATAAATCAGTCAAACAGGCTTTCTCTCATTAATGTTACTCACGTTATTGCACACTAGGCAAAATAGGTACTATGGCGGTACTATGTACAATGCAGTAAGTGGACCAGTGGAGCAAAGCACACCTGCTTTTGACCAAGCTAGCATGAACGTAGCCTTAAAGGTACTACCTTACTTCTATAAATAAAACTTCATTACTAACTCAATTTGGTTGCACAGTTAAGTTTTTTTAAGCTAACATTTTTAATGTTCCTGTTCTTGCTTGTAACGCCTGATCTCAGCCTCAGAACAAAATTCCCTTGTAGCACATAAACCTCTTTTTTACTTACCATCATGCTGGTTTCCGTTGACAAGCAATAGGCAATTTTATGTCTTTCACAGCCAATTGATTATATGATCCAGAGGAGAGTTGAGCCCTCAAAAAAACATGTTATTTCACATTTCTCATTACACCCATCACAGGCCAGTGTTGAACCTGTAGCTTTGCTAACGATGTGACGGAAAATGCACCTGCAATTATTACTCTCATTACAGTAATCAATGTTATTTATGACTCCCTTTTTCGTATATAGTTGAGCACAAATGGAGCATAATTAGGTGTCGGGATGATAATGAGTTTGTCTTGAAGATGATGATGATGATGACGGCATAATTCTCCTGGTCTGCAGTGACTTATGGTGTCAGACTGCTTTTGGCTTATGTGTGAGGGCAGCTGGCACCTCAGTATGGTCGAGGGCCATGTGGTAAACATCACTGTAGAGACAGAAACTGGAAGATGTATAAAGAGTCATTTGTTTTTGCTGTGGCCTAAATTATTGACATATTGGTTGGAGACTGTTAGCCAGTTTGCACTGCATGTGCATTAATGTATTTGAGAGGATGTACAAAACGTGTAATGTTTTTCTAAGAATGTTTCCCAAAGTTGGAATTTACGTGTGAAATCATACAAATACTACAAAACCCTTCTGCAAAAGATGCAGGTTTTTCCAGGTGCATTGAGTAAACAAACAAAAATGTTAGCAAAAATTAAATACCATCACAACACACATAAACCATCAGTAGTCCTGTGAAAAATGTTTACAGATGGAAAAAAAGTAGTAAAGTCTCAGCAACTGTCATCACCAATGGACTTAATGGGTTAAATATCATCTTCATATTTTAGGTTTTGAGAGACTTAAGAATACTCCCGATATCCTAAAGTGAACCAAGATAAACAACTCAGGTCCTAATCCTCCATAAAGACCATCCAAAATGGAAGACCAGACACACAAATTAGGATATTTTGCAATGGAAAATGAATCTCCCATCACGGTGGAATAACATGAAATTTGGCTGCATGCATAGGAATTTTGTAAGTTATTTTTCTAGTGGCGCTAGCAATACAAATTATTCTTCCAAAATTCCAAATTACTCTTCCGGCTCATGTATATAGAGTCAAGTTAATTTCCAAATATATGTATTAATGACTCTTGACTGTATGGCTACAAGTGGCTGTGGTAAACACATAGCTAAATGGAGATATTGTTATGTTTGACTATCTGACTTTGCCCCCAGGCTGATATTCCCTCATACATATAACTATTAATTAAATACAGTTCATTCTTTTTCCATTAACAGTGGTCATGAAATCAACAGTGTGCTATACAGTGTCACTTCCCTTGAGCACTTGATGAAGTTGTGAAAACATAAAGAAGATGTTTCAGGCAGACGTGAGACATGGGCTACATTTACTTCAGTGTATATCTTCACTGGATGGATAACTTCAGCCCTCAGGCAGAACACTGCACCATGCATGACTGAAACTCTTCTCAGACTTCTGATGCATGAGTAAAAGGCATAATATTTCATTAACAGGGCAGACTGAATTAATACCCATCCGAGGACCAATCCAGATGGTCCTGCCCCTCTCACAGCCTCTCGTTGTGTAGGAAAATAAACATCTGTGAATCACCACGATGGGAGTTTCTACAATCAACGATGCTGAAGTCATGGTCCAACTCATGCCTTCTCAGAGGACCTGCTGAGTTTGTGGGGAATACTCTTTGCTGGTAAAATCTCCTGTCACAACATTGCGTAGCTGTTTTAGATGAATGTGGTCTCATGCTCTTTTCTGAACTGATGTTTTTGGCTAAAAATGCTAGAATATGCCAGGGCTCCAAAGAGGCAACACTACTGTTTACGTACCTGCTTACAATGTCTGTTTGTGTTTTCAGAAACTAGAACAGGCATGTTTTAAAACTCAGAGGAGGGAGGTGTCTTGCTTTTGGAGTCTTGTATCATTTCAAACGGCCACCATATTGCAACAGCCACATAAAGGAGTGTTTTTGTTGGAAAATAGGTGCTGCCCAGTGCTTCTTTATGCCAAAGTAAATCCATATGAACAGATGACCTTAAAGCAGAGGGTGGTTATTGCAGTAAATAGAGCTCTTTGTGGATCCTTAACAAAAACATTCATTGCATTCATGTTTCTGCCATGTCAAATAAAAGGAGAAGTTACTCACGGGAGTGTTTTGGTTGCATGCACAATCAGATAGAGATTAAGGGGTTCTTATTGGTTTCATTCTTGAGACTTTCAACTTGTTAATGGAGAATTTTGTCTTTTAAATGTGGAAATGAATGAAGAATGTGTGTAATGGACAATGCAACCACCAGAAATGAAAGCACAGTACGCCAGTTACGCGCTTGTTTGTTTGGCATTCATGTATTAGCATCATTCATCCTTCCTTTAAGAAAATAATGTTTTTCCCAGCATTCCAGCCCCTAGGGTCTTTCAAATAAAAAAATCTATTTAATGTTAAGGAAGGAAGTGCTGATGTTTTATATATTTTCTCTAAAAGCACATCACATCCTACTACAAAGACAATGAAAAAGTCCCAAGAAACAAAATCTGCCTTAAACCCCACTGTTGACATTGCTGCAGTTGCATGACGGGACAAGGATTAATGATGTACTTTTTGGTTTATGTTGACCTGGCCACTATGACAACGGCAGTTTAATTACTGACACCTATCTTAGGCACAGCATCAAGAACAGATGCCCTAATAATAATGTGCTGTTCACAGTACAAGGTTGTACAGTATTAGTAGTACAGTAGTACAGTAAACAGTTGTAGTACAGTATTAGTATTAAGCTGGTCATGCGATCTTAATATGTCAATCTACGTGAAGGGACACCAAATGAATCAACTATATCAACAGGCCACTGATATGATTAGAGTCATCATCTCATGCGAATGTATCATTTGAACTTATCTTAAAAAAATCTATTTATTTGTTTTCAATCCTTTTTAATGATAAAAAATCAAGGGCTTACAAAGGTTATTCAGATCAGTTTTCATGTAAGACAAAAAGTGGAATTTATAATGTGAGATTGCATTAAGTTTAAGAAAAGAGAAAACATTTCTTAGAATAGGACACCTAAAAGTATTTTTTGTAACATTCCAGCTCCAGTAGACAAAACTACATAACAAAACAAATAGACAAAATCAATTTATCTATGAAAAAGAAAACCCTGATGTTTCATATTTTCTTTAAAAGCACATCACATCTTATTACAAAGAGAACAGAAAAATCCCAAGCATAAAATTACATTCTGCACACAAATCGTCAACAAATCCCACCGATGACATTAAAACCCATGCATTGCCTGCATGAACATATATTATACATGCATTTAGTATACAACACAGGAGAAAAATGTATGGAAAAACACTGTTGCCTTCCAGATCCAGCGTGAATGGCCCAGTGAGTGATGGAGAGGTAAACAGCAGTTTTCTCTGTCTCTTTATGTGCTCTGTGGTCATAGTCCATTAAACCCACAGGCCCACAGCTCTGCTCACATGCAGCCCAAAGGTTCTGCACTAATAAGAAGTGATCGGATATAACTGTAAATCACACTCTATGGAAACACAAGAGTTTAAGTTTCATTTTGGGGGGCAAAAAAGGAATTTCAGTATTCTTACAGGAGCAAACAGTATATGCAGACATTCATAGCAAACCCAGCTTTTTGAGGATGTGATTTATTAAAGAACTTAAAAATTGAAACTGCATTTCCATGTAATCAGTCTGGAGTCTGTTGATGGTAAAGGTAGATGTTACTGACAGTTGTGCACTGGCTTTCTGGAAAATGTTACATTTAATGTATGGAAGCAGTCAGTTTGATAGACAGCGGTCCCAGTGGGAAGGCACAGGCTACTCATACTGGTTTCAGGGTCGCATGCTCATGAAGGAGGAGCCCAACAATACAAGCACACAGTCTGTCATTTACTTGCAGGGGGCCAAATACCACAATGAGGGTTTGTGTTTTGAAATAAATGGACAGAATGAATCACACAAGACGGTGGTTTGTCGGTTATGATCGTGACCCAAGCTCAGCTTGTCAAGCAGGAGGAGAATGTTTGGTAATTCAAGTTTAAGTGAAGTCCTCATAAAATTGAAGCCCTCATGGCACTTTTCCATCCCGAAGATATTTCATTCAAAGAGGTGGTCTGTTTTATCCATCTTGCTCTATATTGATCACAGAATTGTTTACTGTCTGATGATGAGGTCAGATTCACCCAGAATGTGGCGGTTCATTAACTAATCAATCTCATCTGCTCCCGTCAGCTGTAAGAATGGATGATTCTGTCTGAGTCTGTTGTGATTGGCTCTTGATATGTTTAGAATCCCTCCGCTTCTCCAGCGTGTGTCTTGTATTCCTCAGGTCTCCATAAATAACGCTTAATTGAAACTGTCCAGCTGTCAGAATGATTACGCGCTTTAGTTCGCCATTTGGCAGCGAGAGACAGAAATCTATGCATGCTTGGTTATATAGTACAAGTTTGTGGGGAATTCTTCACTTTCATGGCCAACGTAATCATGCCACTGAAGAAAGAGTGAGCAACTTAAAGAACGGCTAGACATGCACCTGTGTAGTGCACTAGGCCATGTTAGTGGCCGTGCAGTTTTGTAAAACTCTGCTGATGCTGTTATCTGCTTCAGTAAACAAGTATTTGAACATTACCAAAACTGGCGAATGGTTTTATCCAAACAATATGCCATGCGATTAAGGTAGGTTAAAGTTGTTGCATTCAGCCAGAATCAAACCCATGATCTTGGCGTTGCAAGCGCCACACCGGTTGAGCTGCAGAAAGGTCAGGGAGGAGTTGTGGTTTTGAACAAATCCTCACTTGGAAAGAGACAGTGGTCTGCTAAAAGACTGTTCACTCTAGCATGCAAAATCACAAAGCCATTTTTGCATTGAGGCAACACAGATGCCGTTTATGTAAAGAATAAATACAAATTTTGCTGGTACAAAGCAGTCTTTTCCTGGAGCCTGCCTTTGAAATTATATCTGTGGATGTTGAATTAAACGTTCCCATTTTCATGTTATTCATGTATTGATCTTGTAAAAACATTGAGTATTGAACAAAACATTGAGCATTTAACTTAAAATATTTGACTTTCAAATTTTAAAATTTTGTAAACCCAAAACAGTTTAACTTTCAATTAAACCTTTTTGGATTTAGATTAAGCATTTTTGCCCAGAAATTATGAAAATTATCATAATCTATCATAATCTGAATCATACTGTATCTCTATTGTACACACTTAAACAGAGTAATTGTTGTGTGCTGTGCAGTGTGAGATCTGTGGAGATGAAACAGTTTGCTCTGAATAACTCTGGCTCTGACAATTGCATGCTTTGGCAAAGGTGTGCAGCCTCTGTGCTGTCCAAGGGAAGGTGTGGCCCACTAGAGACCGTTTAGTGTGCACTTTATTAACCTCTGCTTTTTAGCACTCATCAGTCAGTGTGCTTCAAAAACAATGTTTGACACAACCTCCTATAAACTAGCTTCTCTTCGTGTGATTAGATTTTGTAAACATGGAGTTGTTGGAATGTTTGGTTTCTCTCTGCTGACCACAAATGCTTGTTCTGTTACTGAGAGGTAGATCTGAAAGTAATAGCTATAGTTCAGGCAGCAATCTTATAGTGAGGATGAAGTATGTATTGTTTGAAGTAGGTAGTATTAACTAGTTACTGCGTTGAATCTGGTGCTATATTTTACTATAACCATAAAAGTACAAATCTTTTGTTCACCATGAATGGTAGTAGCTTTAATTAAACCAGTCAGATATTTTCAGTTCTTGTCAACAGCTCTACTTGGACTAGCCGCATTTTGTTGGCATCTTTGTTGAATGAGTGTGTGTGCATAAAATGTTCTGGTCTCTTTAACACACTCAGGTCTGGCTGTTCAGATAGCCCTTTAATAGCGATGATGTCAGCCCGTGAAGGAACCTGACCTCTTATAAAGCCACAGAGCCTGGGCTGCTTACCAGCACAAAAGCAGCAGCTCCACACAAAACCAGACAAATACTGCCTTCGGCCCACTGTCCAAATTTCTTTGTTCCTATACTAGACTCTTTGTTCTAGTCATTATAAATCAATTACTGAAGAAAAAATATGCTGTTTGACATTTGGATAAGCCATGACTGACCAATAAATTAATTTAATATCCATCACAGATACATGGAAAATTAAAGTGGAAAATGGCAGTTTCCAGCCTTAAAAGGATGATGATAAATTCATTTTTAAAGAGGAGGTTACTACACAAGATAGCTCAGCAGGTGGACTATTTAATTTTACACTTGGTAAACAGCAGTATAGGCTTTACTATTAAAATGCAACTGATAGCCATGCATGTAAATCTAATGATCCCTAATACAATTCTGTATGAGACCACACACTGTGTGGAGTGCTAAATATGCTTGTTTATACATAGTTCAGTTATGAAAGAGTGACAACCACATTGTTCAACATTGACTGCTTTAAATTCAGAGAAGTCACAACCAAAATTTGAGATTGAATTTAGTAAAGTACTGTGTGGACGGAACCACAGTCAACAAATTGATTAGTTTTCTTCTCCAACATTGTCATGCATGAGTTTGAATGCACGAGTGAATTTCAGTTTGAAAAAGTGTTTGACCACAAGCATTTAACTTTTTCAGAGGCTGAACCATAAATAACCTCTGATACCTGCAAATGTTAATCTTCCTCAGGAACCCTGAGACATTTAAATGATTGTAAAGCCCTGGGTTAATTCAATATCAGGAACAAATCTAAACTTGGATTGAAAATGTTTGGTACGTAGAACTACCTGGATGGGTTTCAGAGGTCTAATCCAAAATTCTCATAGGCACAATTTTTAAAACGAGGAAGAAAGTAACCTGTGGTTCTGCTTCACCTCACCAAAGGCAAATTAAGAACACATCTTTCTGATGGAGATCCCATGTCTGCAATTTATTAATGTCAAAACATGAGCCACAATGGGGCACACAAGCAATACATGTACTGAAATCATTTGATAATATATCATTATGTACAAATTTTCATGATGCTGTTATTTTATATTCTTATTATATTTTATTATTCTTTATTATCTTTATCGTAGTTACTTTTTTCTTGTATTTGGGATTCAGTGCATTTCTGTTTCAAACTTCCTGAACTGGTCTCTCAGCTCAGTTAAAGCAGGTCATCATTGATGATCACTTTCTCAAACAAATGACTGTATTTACTCTCCCTCCCTTTATAAGTGTTTCTCCTGTATGAAAGTAAAAGTCTGATAATGGCACTGTACTGTTTAATTGTTTAATATTGTATAATCATGTAGCATTAATATTGTGACAAGTAGAACTTAGTACTTCTAATCCATTGAATTTTCATTAGGTAAAACCTGGAAATGAATCAGACCCTTGAAGGATTAAACCTCAGAATTTCTGTTCCTGCTCTGTGATCAGTCAAAAATCTCAACTGCACTGCACCTGAATTTGTTCCTAATTATTTTAATTTAAAAAAATATATGCTTAACTATGTTAATTATGGATGGCCTTGTTTTTTATGTGTATAGTTCAATAAATTCCAAAATTTAAGATTTTATTCACATTCTTTATTTAAATCATTAACCAGTAAAAAAAACTGTGGAGTGAAGATGCTAGTAAAGTTCAGTACATTTAAGAGTTCATATTAAATTCATTGAAGTCAAGGATCAGTGTGAGTAATGTTCTGCTTTAACTATAATATTGTCCACAATTTTTAACAATGATTTTTTACACATCACCCAAAACTGCAGATGGTCTGTTAGAACACATCTTGCCTATAAATGCCTTCCTGGACCTCAAAAGGTTTTTTATGTTGCGGGTTATAAATGACAGTATACTGTAACAGTGATGTGTCATTATAAGTGAGAGTAATTCTGTTTGGATGGCAGTAAATATGAGTGATGCAGCTAAATCACCAAACAAGACCATGTCCAGGTGTGGCTTGTTCGGGTCAGTGCTCACTGCAGTAATATAGCAACTGTCCCGGGTTACTGTGGAAAGATGAGCAACACATTTGCACCAGAGGGCGTCTAAGAGACTGTAGTCCTTAAAAACAAAATCCAGGTGCTGCAGGGATGACCTAAGGCCCTTTATTAGACCCTGGGGTGCGCTTAGGTGCTCATGCTCACAGTGTGTGTCAGTGAGAATCCCTAAAGCCTGAAACAGAAAGCAGGGAGTGTAAGCGGGTGAACCTGTGTGTGCTCATGGGGCACACCTGCAGCCCACCCTGGAGAGATTTTAATAGGAACCTTTGCCAGAGAGGAGCATTAAAAGCCAGAGGGGCAGAAGAAGGGGCCAGATGATGGGTCCTATGATTACTTGTATGGGGAATCAGGAATTGAGAATGAGTGTTGTGATTCACTGTTAAATATTATACTGAGATTCAAAGTTTATGCTAGTCAGGTAAAGAGCAAAGTTTACCCAACTGTACTTTCTCAGGGTTAATTTATACCACCAATAAAAGTGTGGAATTACAGGTTAGTTAGAGACATGATAGTTCTCAAGTGGTCATGCAATATTTCTGTTATTTTATGTGAAAACAAGGTTTCATAAATTAGATGCCTTAGATTTTATTTTTACGTTTTTGTTTAAATGTAAAATGTCCAGATTTTACATGTATGCTAGAATATGTGTACAGTCATGTGCTTTACATCCTTCATAGTATACTCAATCTGAGCATGTACATAAACGTGTTGTTGCAGCACAAAACCACAACCATTTTTATCTCTTACGGTAAAAGTTTTTGTGGATTTCTGCTCATTTGGAATTTATATTTGGCAGACAATTTTATCTAAAGTGACTTTAGTACATTCAAGTTTATATCAGTTTGTATATTTCTTGGGAATCCAGCCCGTGACCTTGGCAGTGTTAGCACCAGGCTCAACAGGTTACGGTACAGGATCACAGTAAACTAAATGGCAACATATGAGTAACTCCTACAAAATAACACAGTTGTTCAGACATTAAAATTGTATTAAAGTTTCCATGCTGTTGTGACATTTTCATTTAAAACTCTTTTCTATGGTTCCAAAAAAAATGACCACAGTCAGAAAAAACATATGTAAGCTTTAGTGGAATGAAACACTTGACATTTCCAAACTCCTGCACAAGGCTTTTGCATCAGCCGTGCATAATTTCAAATATGCGCCCATATAGTATGTTCGTTAATACAGTGAGAATGTTTCTATAAATGTTACAAGCTGATGAAAAATAATCAGACCACAGGAAATGTACTAATTGGAGGGGAGCTGACAGAAGCTCCCCTTCCAAAATGACATAATTCCTACCCTTGAGTCTACGTTCCAAAGTCAACAAATATGACATGTAATATAGGGCTCCCTGGCTCTCTCAAACTCTGTTTACCCCTGTTTCCATCTTTCTCTCTCTCTCTCTCTCTCTCTCTCTCTCTCTCTCTCTCTCACTGCTCTTGGAGAAAAGCTAATCTCTTACATTCTATTCTGAATGTTTGTTTTTAATAATGTGAAATTAAATCTATAAAATGGGAAGTTTTGTAATGGGATGTTGAAGACAATTGTTCATAAATCCAACGTCTCTTGCCCACATAAGAGGTTCTTTACTCACATAGGACTCCATATCCAGAAGGCACACCTTGCTCTCCACTAGAACCCTGTTCACCGCATCCAAGCTAGAACCATAGCAGTTTCCATTGTGTTCTCCGTACTCCAAAAAACCTAAGTGAAACATTTCAAACAGTTCAAAAAAGAAAAGTGCTTTTTATCAATTAAAACATGGAGCTTTTTTGATTACAGGTTCTGGCTATACACAGCTATATGAAAGTAAATGACATCTTGGACTATTCAAACATAAATCTATAGTTGATGTATTCCAGGCTGTAATCATATATCCACAATCAAAAAATCCACAATCATAGCGCAGCATCTCTCTACATTCAACATATTAATTCTTTTGCTGCACATACAGTATTTAAACACTTGGTTTTAATCAAATGTGTTTGTTTTGAAAGGGGGGAAAAGGATCATGGCTCAAACCACCATCTGACACATCTTACTCTCATCTGCCCTTCTGGTTTAGCGTTAAAGAAAATGATGCTGTAAAAATAAGCTTTGGCGTTTGTCACAGGCAACATCAGGATGGTTCCGAGTAAGTTGTAGCATATTCTAGAACATCCTTCCAGACGCTTTGACACAGCGTGTCTTATAAAATTACTCATGTTACACTTTGAATGGAAGCCACGTGTTTGATCACACGTTTAAAGACAAATCCCAAAACACTCAATGAGTTCTCAGAGGAGCAATAAAGCATAAAATGTGACGCTTACCATAAGTTTGTCACATTAACGCAGAAAAAAGGCAGTTTGTCATTCTGTGCCTCATAATACAGTGTCATATTAATCTATTATTCAGTTTGACATAAGTGTCATTTAAATGACTTGAATTGTATAATACACAACTTTCTCTTTTAAGAGGCCAACTGTATTTTAAATCTACAATAAGAGTTTTAATAAGAAACCCTTTCAATAAGAGTCAGAAATGGAATATGATTTTTTCAAGTGAACCTATAAGCAGTAAATTCAAAAGAGTTGCATAATAAGTGATCCATTGTCATAAATATTCGTACAATCTATTCTTACATTTTTGTGAATTGGCTAACATTTAAGATAAGCTCTAATATAAGTTATGTAGGTTAGTGTGATCCTGCTGCTGAGTTCTGGAACTAACTTTAGGCTGCATGGCATTTGTATGATAATCAAAGATGATTGTGATTCAAAAAACAGCCTGTGTTTCCTTTTGCTAGCATGTCTCTGGAAAGTCTGTCTGTCTGCTCTCTGTCATTCCTGTCTCACTGTCTTTGACTTTTTTTCTGTGTCCAACTAACAAGACAGAAAGTCATTTTAAACCACAAAGGGCTCTTAAAATATCCCTTTAGTTGAATATAATGTGACACTGTTCACGGACACATGCTTTTGAGATTTCCCTTAGTTTTTAAATGAAAATGGGAGAAATAAGAGAGTATTTGCAGACAAAATGTGCTTGTGATCTGCGTTTTAGCATTAACAAGGAATAAATATGTGATTGCAATTCCAGGAGCATCTTTAAAGACATGAATAAAGCTTTCATTTTCTTATATGTCCTGCGTAAAAGGATCAAAAATATGTATAATCATTTAGTGGTAAATTACTAGTAGTTATTAAAGGTACTCTCTGTCATTTTTGTTTCATGCATAATGAAATACAATGTGTATTTAACAAACACTCACACGAATGACTCATAAGTCAGTTTTATTCATAAGTTTTATTCCACATGGAATATGTTGTTTCATTGCATTCTGACCAGCTAAACACTACTAGTTTTATCTATATTGTTTTGTCTTAGTATCTGCCTGTTATTGGACACTTATGCTCATTAAAAATGTATATATAATATATATTTTTGTCATAAATACATTTTGGTTTTTATAGTTTTATTTCTTTATGGTGTTTTATACATTTAAACATTTTGGTTTTTTTTAAAAATCACTTTGTAAATACAACATAAATTAACCTTACAAATATGTTTTTTTTTTGTGAAATGACTTAAAACTAGACAATAGGAGTTTTCAGAACAACACTACCCAAAACAAGCCTCTAGAATTTTCAACAGCGCAGGCTCTCATGGGTGATTTGCTTACTTGTGGTTAAGAAATATCTTGCCTTTTCCGCTCCCAAATGATATATGTTGAAAGGACTGAATGAAATAAAAATCTCATTTAACTGGGTGATAAATGGATGATCATAAACACATTGCAATTTTTTATGTAAATTATGTAAAAAACTGTAAAAATATTACAGTTGTGCTTTTAGAATTGATTTGAGTGCATTGACATTTAACATATTGGAGAGGGAGTCTGGTAGCAAGTGAACAAAACTGAGCGAGGGTTATTGAGTATGAAGCCTTTGGTTTAACTAGCCTGAGTCATGCAGAAAGCATGTTCAGAGGTGAGCTTAACAAGACCTGAGACCTCACCACACTCCCTAACTCTAATTGTCCACATGTTCTCCACTTACTCCAAAATAAACTATAAACTTTTACCGCCATTGTGGGGGCAACAAGTTATGATTTGTGTGTGTGTGTGTGTGCATTTCCTTCAGCCATGCTAATCACACATATATTGCTGTTTATTGGGCATGTAAACTAAATGATAAGGCTAATGACTGAGCCAATAATATGAGATCTGATATCTAAACCCATGAAAAAAATGCTTTTTCCAGGCATTAAACAGCAAATAAAACTCATTTCAGTATGTTGGCTTTGAAGTACAAGGCTTTATGTGGACCTCCAGGGTCAGCAGCAGTCTGTTACAAAATCTATTATTTTACTGCACTCAGAATAAAATCTAACAGAGGATTTAATTGTTGTTACCATTAGTTATGGCCATTATGTGGCTAACTGTTTGCTAACTTATGCTAAATTCTCACTGCTCAGACGCTATAAATCAAATAAATGTATATGTCAGACATAGTTAGACGCTCACTTTGTTTCGCCGCAGTTCGGAAGCTTGGAACACAGTCACAAAACTGGCAAGATGTTAGTTCCAAAGAAGAGAAGGAGGCAAGACTTGTGCCAGTCTAAAGCAGAATGTTGGTTGTTTTCCAAAGTAGGGAGAAAAAGTGATCCATCACAACATTGACAGTCTCTTAGTGGCTATGTTTACTGCCTGTCCACATCACTCCTAGTGATGTCATTCAGAATTTAATTCTGAATTTGGCTCCTCCTTCCCTGCCAGCCTCACAGAGCTTAAGGCCTCAGTGTGGAAATGGCATGTGGAAAAATGTGATGGTCTGCATACACATTATTGAAAAACATTTACATGATTTTGGGATCACGGCACATTAGTTTTACTTTTTAAAATATGCCTGTTGTTGATTCCTGTTTGTTGCTGCTTGCTTGGGGAAGCGTGTGTTTAACTATAAGTAGTGACGCTAATAAACTAGTTTCCAGTAGCGTCACAGTAGTTCAGCTGTTTTTAAAATCATGTAGCTTTTCCAGAAACAAGCTACTTTTCCCAAAGAGTGGCGATGTAGCATGACAAAACATAACTTTGCTGTCTTGCGCCATGTTGTTTGGCACACAGAACTTTACAACAGAGCGAACTGAGGAAACAATGTGTGCTTTCCTAAAAGGCTCACAGGTAGAATGACTAATTTAAGTAACTGTTTTAATAGTACCATTCTTTATCTTTTTTTAGGTATTAAAATATTTAGTTACATGCAGTTCTTTAGTGTTTTTGAATATTTTCCATATTTTGTTGATCATGTTATGTGTACATTTATCTGTTTCAGCCCTATTAAGTTAATTCATTTTTTTTTTTATTTAAATTCTTTGAAGGTGTGAACTATGTTTTATGCATGTTTACTTATATATCTAAATAGAGACATTCAAAGACTTCTATTTATTTATACACAGCTAGATATAAACAATACAACCTAACTCTCAGCCTGACTCCAACTCTAAAAGAATCAAACTTTTTGCATTTTTCCAATGCAAAAAACATAATTTACTGTAATTTTAAAACATTAAAAAAATGTTTGCTCAGATTTCCACAAACATTTTATCAGCAATGAATTACCATTGACAATGCTGTAAAAAAATGCAGTCCACACTTACTCAATAAATCACTCAATATAAATACCTACTTACACACATCTAAATCACCAGTACCACAAAATACTCAGTCCACTTATAACCCCCATCCAAAATTTTCTCTTTCATGTTGAGCTCATATAACAGACTGCAGGTTTGGCTAGTTACGTGGCACATAAGCAGCTTTATTGTAGTAACTGTTTGAAGATGGACATGTACTGTATTTAAAGTGTACATGGACTGTCTGGGCCATGAAGTGGCCCTTTATTCTGGCAGGCATCTGCTGTTTCCATCACTGGACTGTAAGAATAGAGTTGATGGGGTAATGCTGTATTGATTTCAGCCTGTGGCTCCCTCCACTCATACCCTTTCCAGAACACAGATCCAGTCTCTGCTCTGGCCCACACACCCCCAGAAGGAAAAGCCATACTGCTGTTGTGAAAATGAAGAATTTGTCTAGTGCCCATTCAACAGAGACTAAACTCTGTTGCATGCCAGCCACGAACCAGCAGGATACTGTATGTTCTGCCGGCGTATCTTGCAAAGAACACATGCACCTGTTAAAGCTGGACCTCTTTATGTCCATCGTTATGAAAATTCCAGCCATTCTGATAATGCATGAAATGCCTTTGGCGAACACGACTGTAAGTTTGCGTTTGGCCCAGAATCACATTTCACAGCAAATGAGTTTCACAGAATGACAAAAAATCACATGGAGGTGAAAAAAGAAGGTCTTCAGTCTTCTATTCTGACCTCACGTGGGCTTCCAGTCTGACCTCACCATCATCAGATTCTGATGCATTATCACTGATTATCTCACACACAAACCTGTGGGCTGATGATTTTTAAAATATTTGCAGGCTCTGCTTGTGGTAAATTGAACAAACACATTAAGAAATACAAAGTGTATTTTCATTGCAGAAAGTCATTTAGGTTATAGATCTGTATGGCATACCTAGGTAAGCAAAAGGTAAGAGTAAGATTGGGTCAAATTAGATGTTAACGTGCAAGTACTGCTGCCAACATAAAGTCATGACACACACATTAAAAGTGAAACTAGTAATTTGTGCAGCAACCTGCTCATTACATATGAGCAGCTGCTTGGGCTGGAACTGTGGTTAATAGTTTATGTCTATTTGTGTCTATGCAAGATAACAAATTCAAATATAACTAAATGACAGATAAAATGTTTTTAGCAGCTGTATATATAAAGTCCAAACTGTTTTTACAGGCAACAAAACAAAAGAAACAAAAGGACTGACAAATTGTTTAAATAAATGAAAAAACTTAAGGAAAAAAGTCTTTCAAGTTGATGCAACATTTTTGTTTGTTTTTTCTTCATATATCAATGGCAGACAAATGCAATTTTGATCTTGCTGAGATGATTTAACTTCTTTGAAATGAATCCATGGAGGCCTTGACAATATTGGCTCTTTGGTCAGTCTTGTCAAGACCCACTTAAAAGCATTCAGTACTGGGATGAAGATCACTGTGCTCCTGTACATTTCTGTTGTTTGTTTGGGAAAGAAATCTTGCATTCTTCCGCACTTCTTTGCCAGCGGCTGTTCTCGCCCTTGGTATATCTAAGAATTAATGTCCTAAATTTACTGCTGGAATGCATTTTTGTTTCAGCAGTGGATAAAAAAATGAAAAAGCTCAAATGATCTCACATAAAATTTCTAAGTAGAATATCATGCATTTGTAATTATGCAAACACCAGAGCAAAAATTACATTTCAGGAATACAGTTACTACTTTCAAAACAATGGAAATTTTTCTCAGAATTTAAGAGACACACTCCCCAGTAAGAGACACAGAGCTTTATGAGGCGGCCCTTAAAGAGACAGCTCAGGAGTTTGTGCTCAACAAATGTCAGCTTGTGATTATAGTTATAGATAATAGATAATTTTCTAAACTTCTGTGGCTGATAAATTGTGGCAACAGGGGACTCAAATGACACAAATACAATAGTGGCTCCAGCTGTATGGAAAGCTGACTGCCATATTCAAGCAGTTCTTTCAATTTTGGAGGATAAGCACACTTATTTTGTTGGCTCTTTTAAGGTCTGCCTTTGGAGCTGGTGCTGAGGTAAACATTCTGCAGACACAGGTCCAGACACAATGGAAACAAATATATAGTCTAGACACACAGTTTTACCCTATCTATAAAGACTTTATCTATAAATGTTTCAAAGTATAGAACAAGAAAAGAATGTCCTTAAAGCGATAGTTTCTGTAAAAATTCTTTCATCATTTATCACCCTCATGCTGTTCCAAATTCTTCTTGTACTCTTGTGTCATGACATTTGGAGCATAATGCAATAACCAGTGAGCTTTGATGTTATTGCCATGTCTGTATACACAAGTTAATTAATGATTAGATTTTTTTTAACAGCTAACAACAACCTACATTTTTGTCATTTTCTTGGAATACACCTTTCACATCATTTGATTTCATTTTATGCTACCTTAATGTCTTGTTTGGAACTTGAAAGCAATGGGCCTTAATTTTTTTATTGCTTTAAATTGCTTTTTACAAGTTTGGAACAACATGAGGGTGAGTAAATAATGACAGATTCTTTATTTTGGCTGCAGTCAAAAGAAGCACAATAAGATGATAAGATGACTCCTCAGGTTTTCAGTATTAAGGCAAGCCCACCTGATATAGTAGTTCATGAATACTGCCATAATCCTTCAGCCATCTTCTGTCTCACTTGTTGCCTCATGCTGTCCCTCCTGCTTAACCGGAAACTTCTCCTTAAACCAGCTGCACAAAGAAGACAACTAAATCAATTTAACTTTAAATGTTGTTCTGTAACAATATTTGGACATGGTTTATCATTTTTTATCAAATTGAATTTACATAGTTATGTCATAATGTGTCAGATTCGATTATAGGATTCTCTTGTCTCTTATATTGAGTAATGTGTTTAGATATTACAGCATAATTTGCTCAGAGTCATTACCAAGTAAAGATGCCAAAAATATTTGGATAGTTGTACTGACATCTGTTTCTTATTAGAGAAGTGTGTTTGTCTGGATCATTAGTATATGCTGTAGAATGCTGTCAATGTCTAGTCTTGGTTTGGAATTGGGTTTTGGAATCTGACTTTAGACTTAAGGACCAAACAAAGGTAAAAAAAAAAAAGAGAAGTCAGAGGACTTCAATCTAAGAGGTTGTCAAAACAATAGGCCTGGCAAGACCGGCTGTTTGGTACTCAGAAATGTAAGTTCTTCTAAACTTCACAGTGGCCTGCTGGAGAACCAGCAATGTGGAGGTCATAGTCATTCTTTGAACCATAAAGAACCCATGTAGCAATTGCCCAACAGATCACAGTTCCTGATCACATATTTCTGTAGTTTGTGTAGTGATGAATTTGGTGTAGGATTCTGATTAGCCGTCTAACCACTGCTTATCGTATAGTTTGATGAATATGTTTTTAATTAAAGAATATTAAGTTAATGTTATTGTGTGTACAATACAGACTGATTTGGAAATAAAAACATTAACTTTGTGACAAAAGCTTGTTGTGGTATTATAGTTCCCTTGTATTATTGGTCAATGTTGTGTCATGGTAATGCTATGGGTAAACATATATATTTAAATATATGAATATATTTTGTGGACACTTTAAAGTATACTACTATATACTTAGAAAGTGGGCCAATTAGTTTCAAGGCATATTGAAACAGTACACTTACAAATACACTACTAGTATATTGATATTAGTATACTTTCTACACAAAGTATACTTATATACTTGAGTATATATTCTTAAGGATAAAAGGTTATGTTATCACAATTATAACTTGCTTGCTGCTTATTTAATATCAGAAAACAAAGTGTGTCTTCTTTGTCAATATAATATCACAACAAGGAACTTAACCACCAGCAAGGAAAAACATCCAGACACTAAACAGGAACAGTGGTTGCCTTACAGCAAAAACAATCTTACTGTTTAAGCACCAGCCTCATGCAGAGTCTCTTGATATGCTGTTTTGAATAA